>VYZU01014984.1:22500-56841 GCA_013401355.1 Ceyx cyanopectus | reverse complement strand
CAGAACAGGACACAGTATTCCAGAATTTATTTCTTCAGTTGATCAGTATTTAGATGCTTCTTTCCTTGAAAATAATTGTACACCACTTGTCCCTGCTGCAGTAGCAACCCTCCTCGCTACGAGTTTGTAAACTTTAACTACTGATCTATTGCCTGTTTGTGTTACTTGTCAGCGGGCAAAATGAAGCACTTTGACTCCTTGCAAAACAAGGAGCAGTATGCACGGGGTGGCTTTGCTCCAACACAAGCAGATACACGGTATTTGCATAGCTGCAAGAAGGCAAAGAACAACAGTCCTGTGCACTGACAGGCACCAAGATGATGGTTTGATTGCACAAGAAACCCAGTTTTCAGGTGGCACTTGCCCGAAGAAAAGCCCTGCAGCCTCCTCACTCAAAAGGCTGGTTGTCTATCAGCTCACACTGCCAAAGCAAATGTGAAAAGAGCTGAGTAGATGAGTTTGTCCCAGCAAACTTCACCCTGGAGGAGAAACCATTTGTCATCTCACAGGTGGTGTAAAGCCAGCAGAGAGCACAAAAGCCAACGTGAACCTCTATCACACGCCTTGGCTCAATGGACAGAAATGTAACCACAAAAATACACCTGACTCAGGTCAAATCAACACTGCTGGGATATTCCAGGAAAGCACAATGCCAGGGCTATGCATCCTCCAACTATGGCCTTGGCATGCTCAGATAAATATCCCCAAACACACCTCAACACCAAGATGACAAAAGCAACAGCACAAAACCAACGCCCCTCTGTGCTTTGCTGGAGAGGCAGTTACATGACCTCTGAGGATGGATGAGTTCTAAGTGTGGGGTGATTTATGGGGCAGGTGGGGAAAGAATATGGAATTTCCTGGCCCTTACCTGTCCCTCATGAGAGTCTGCCAAGGGCTGGCAATATTCTCCTCTGAGGTTTTGGTACAGAATGTAAGCAGAGGAACTCGAAATCATGCATTTTGTGAAAGAAACCCCATTGTTCAGTTGTCTCTCTAAGTGGCACAGAGAAGTAAATAAAGGTTTTATTACTTTTTAAGTTCTATTTACAACAACTTCACTATCTCAAGAGCTAGAGAGGAGTCCTCAGTATGAGCTGCCTGATGTAAACAAGATGCTAAGAGCTTTTCAGTGCTAATGACAATTAATAATAAATGGAAACTGCAATAAGCTATCCCAGGAAAGGCTTCATGGGCATGCCACACACTTCCTGCACTCCTTGCTTACAGACCAGCAACTTACTGAAAACTGAGGCACAGAAAAAGGGAGTGTGGGATAAAATAACAGTGACTGGGAACAAAATAACTGGGACTGGGTAACCAAGGTGCCCGAGTGTACCTGGCATTGATTGAGGCTGAGGTTTTAAGCACAAGAAGCTAACCTTTCAATTGGTGGTTGTTGCAAGGTTGGCTTTCTATATCTGCAAAGGGGCAGCTCTGTCTCCAGAGCCTCACACACCCTTCTGAACAATATTCTGAGGTGGTAAGAAAGCAGAGAAAAATAAGGAAAATATAGAGAAAATAAGAGAAAAATTACCTACTGAAATCTGTGGGTACTGCAGTTTGAGCACTTAGATTTTAGAGGTTGTTAATGAAGTAAAGTAAGGACAGGATCACATGCACAAAAAAGATAAACCACAAAAAAAAAATAAATTTCTGCAGAATTCCCCACTTTCCAGAAGGGTCTTCACCTTTGCTGTTTGCATTGCTGAATTCATAGATGTCGAATTCTTTATCCCTAGGAAGCTAATTATTATGAAAGGTCAAAATAAATAGCCACACTTGTACCTAAAGCTGTTGTTAATATAAAGAAGTCGACAACTCCAATTTACAAGCTATTTTGTTGTTATAATTACAGAGCTCCTTTCACCAGTGAGTTTGCAACCATTTGGTTTAATGATGAGCTGAGGAGAAGAGGAGGGGGAGGAAGGACAGCCCCAGAATGGTGCTTTCCCAGGTAGCACAGCAGAGGGAGGATAAGTGAAAGTCAGCTCCCGTGGGCTTCCTAAACGCTTGCCCTAAAGAAGAAGACAGACACAGTGGATCTGGGAAGGCAGGCAGCAAAGGGTTAAGCAGGCAGCCCATTAGAAATGTCCTTCAGTTCTGTGTCTGTTTTTCCTTACAGAACATTAAGCTCAGTGGGGCAGTCAGAAACCCCCGTGGTGCCCCCATTAAAAAAGATCAAGTCGCACATGTCGGTATCACAGCTTCACCCACACTGTCATTTGTCTGACAGCAGCTAATGCTGCTGGCCACAGCCAGGGAAGACCAGGCTGCCTTTCCAAGAGAGACACCCAAATCCCTTAAAAAAAAAACAACCCCAAAATGTGGTCAGGCAAACTGCTTAACGCTATAAAGATGCAATAAGCATTCCTGCCACTCCTCCCCTCCCACTGGAAGGGGGATAAATCCCAGCACACTACAAAATAATCCCAATAAAGGCACTGCCAGAGCACTAACAAAACGCTCTGGTGCAGTCAAAGCATAGTCCTCTTGAGTTGGGTTGTTTTTTTTCCCCCCTCTCCTTTCTTTTTTTTTTCCTTAATGCCAAAGGCATTAGGAGAGATGAAACCCACTCCATCGAGCTGGGTGAAACGTTAATCCAGAGGCCTTCCCTTGCTGGGAAAGCAGGGGCTGAATGAGGCCCAAGGCATAAACGAAATGAGTTTAGTGATCTCACTTTAATTCTTAATAGGCCACAACAGGCATTGCAGATACTGAAGATACAATATTAGGAAATCAAACCCTTTCAGAATTGTTTTTTCCTTTTGGCTAACGAGGGTCAGGAGAGAATTAATACAGAAACTAAGACCTTAAGCCAACCTAAATAGCTCTCTAGCCAGTCAGAGTGTGCTAAGAGCACGGGAGATGCTGCTTTGGAACCCCCAGTTGAGGAGCCATTCTGCAGCCTGGCAGAGGCTGGAAAAGCTGATCTGCAGGAATTTAAGGCCCCATTGTAAGTACAGGAGGTTTTCCAGTGACACCTCAGCAGATCTGGAGTCAAGCCTACATAACTGCATGTAGCAGGACTTTGAAAAGTCCCCCTGCAACCCCAGCTTCAGCCATGATTGTGGGGACAGCCCTTTAGTGGGTGGCATCTTGAATGCCACAGATAAGCTGAAGGGGGAGGAAACAAACAAAAACCAAACTAACAAAAAATAAACCAACAAAGAACAGAAACAAACAAAAAATCACAATGAAACAAAAGACAACACCAAAAAAAAAACACCCAAACAACAAAAAATAACCATAAAAAAAATATCAAACTCCCACCACTAGAATCATCCTTAGAAAAAAGCAGTGCCAAGGATGCAGGTAAAAGGATGCTTCAATCATGTTTACATGGGAATTTTAGTTCCTTTCAGAGGTTTTTTTTTAGCTCTGGTTGTTGCAGCGGATAGATTTACTGGAGGTCTCAGGTGGAAAGTCAAACCTTTTAAATGGAGATATTTTGCAAACACCAACTGTCAGTACTGAGAACGATCAATTTTGCTTTGCGGAGGGTAAGGTGTCACTTTTTCATTCTTAGAAAAAAAAAGGGAAGAAATAATGCATAAAGACTGGATAACAGAGCCTAGAAGAAAACCAGCAGCAAAACAGCTATTCAGAGAGATCTCATGAAAAGTAAAATATTTTACAAGTGCAATGATGAACTCAAGCTTTGAGTTCCCTGTGGTTTGAACCCAGTGGAATGCCACAGTGCCTAAATTCTTGCTCTTCTGGGGATGTTGACCCAGTATCTTCCCAAACCTTGGTGGCTTCTCTGCATCCCTCCCTGCTGCTTGGCTAGGGTCTCATTGCTCTGCATTTTCCAGTAGCCTGCACATCAGGAGCTGATCTTGTGATGTCTCAGCAGATGAGCACAACTGGGGGGGCTGGAGAGAGCTGCTCTTGCACTCCCATCATCCAGCATAACAGGGTACCCTGCCTCCTTTCATCCTACCCTCCTGGGCCAGAACACTCAAAAAATACCCGATTTGGGGGCTACGTGGTGCAAAAGACAGAAAACAACGAAAAGAAAATCCCCCCACAAGGCCTCAAACACCTTCAGGACAGTTCACCAAGATTACAAAAAAAGCAGATTCATTGCCTGGAGAGCACTGGGGACATAAATCCTTCAGGGGCTGTCTTATCTCACCACACAGGAATTTAATCACCCAACTCGCTACACATCAGGGTGGTGAAATACATCTTAGTCTTGATGCCTGCAGAAAACAAGTTCTTCTCTTAAAAGGTGATAGCAATGACATATTGGAGAGAGAGATATTTATATATAAACCTATCACTTTTAGGGGACTGTGGGACAGGTTTCCACCCTGCTGGCCTAATGGGTACATAAAGCAGTGTCCAGTCAGCTCCAGAAGCATTAAGGTTGGTGGCAACTGGCTCCAAAACCATTCAATCCACAATTGCACCAAGGGAATGAGTAATCTGGGAGTTTACCTAAGAAGTTATAGGCTTGCTTGGCAATGTGTTTATGACACAGTGCCTTGAGCAAGTATTGAGAAGTCATTTCTGCACTGAGAGTGCTACAGGTTTGAGTCCTGCCATTTATGGTGCCAGTCAGAGCTGGAAATGCACTGCTGATAGTGAATTGCCTCAGCCTCCATGTGCCAGCTGGCCTCTCCAGTTCCCTGAAGGTGGAGATGTTCTAACAGATGATGGGTTCAGCTCAGTCACACTGCCATGGTCTCTGAAGGGGAAACCTTGCAGTGCATCCTCGATTTGAAGGGGCAGTTACATATCACAAACCCAACACATGACTGGCAAGGAAAACACAGCAGAGAGGTCATTCTAGGAAAGACAGAGACTATCCTTGAGGAATCTGAGGACAGAACAAGGAATAAAACACAGTCCAGTCTAAAACTAGTAAGAGGTTTTGGCTTGTTCCTTTTTTAGACTTTTCAGGCATTTCAATCTGCAATAAGCCTCTTTTTCTCTTAGCTTTGCTCAGGCTGGTATCCTGCCAGGCTTCAGGGAGACACAAAACGTGTTTGACTAAAGAACAGGCTTTACAGCTAACAAAGGTGCAGTCTACACTGATAACATATTCCTGTGCATAATGGCCTGAAAGTACTATAGTCATGTAGGAGTTTTCTCAAAATTATTTATTAATGGAAGACATCATAGAAGATATTACTCCTTGATATGCTCCAAAGACTCCTATAAACGCACAAAAAAATCTCACTCTCTGCTCTTTGAATAGGTGTATTGGGCCTAGGCTGGTTGCAGCAACATTACAACGGCACAGAACTGCTGTAAGAAAGGAGAAAAATCAAAAATATCTCAGGCAAGAAAGCAGCTCCCTCGGGTCCAGTTCAAGAGCACGTGAACCTGCAGTCATCGTGGCTGTCACATCACACCGGGTTGCTATGGAGATAATTGCAATGTCATAACTAAAGGCTAATGTCAGCTCCAGGTTTTACAAGGAAATGATTGGATTGTATTTTTAATTTACCCCCAAATCATTGCAACTTCTCCAGCAGGAAGAAAACGTGAATTTTTTGACAGCAACAGAGAATAACTTCGTGGATTTGGATCCAGAAGTTTTTACATCGCTGTGGTTCTCCGAAGGTGCAGGTTTTCTATACACAACTATATTGAGACAGGAAGACAAAAAAATACTCAGGCTACACGTACATAAGCCATAATAAAATAATATACCTCCATTTTATGATGTATGTGCACATCTATATCTTGTTCTCCTAACCCGAGACTCATTTAGCAACTCTATTTTATTAACAATATTAATCAATAGTTTCAAAACGCTCTCTTGACCCGCGAGTAGTTAAGTTGTTCTCTGGCAAAAAAAACAACACATGAAACAAAATGAAATTTTAAATTACTTTCACACTTGTTCAACCCTGCTCTCTGCCCTTTGTGCCTGAACTGGTGTCTTCTGAGCTCCTGAGCTGAAGCCAGGCCAGCCAAGGGCCAAACTGCTGTTTTCTCTGGGACTAACTTCAAAGCCAGTAAGCTCCTGCAGAGCTCCAGCCTGGCTCTGGGGCTGACAGCAATACTTACAAGAGCACTAAATTGAAGCTTTGCAAGGTGGAGACCAACCCTGCTGCAGAGTCATATATACGTACAGTATTAAATAGAATCCAAGATAATCAATACTCCCATCATTTACTGACAGCCCTGCCATGCAGCCCACCCTGAACACAACAGTCAGAAAGATCACACAAAGCCCACAGTGAAGACATTGAACAACTTGTACCCCTCCAAAACACACAAACACTTCCATTACCCTCTCCTGCCTCTTAACCTGTTCTCACTAGTATTGCTCCTTTGTTATCCTGAGAAAGTAATTTCATTGAAGCTTATTATTGCAAAAATAGTGATAGGAGACACTGTCAGTGAGACTCGCAGCCCATGAGGGTTTTCTCTGCTGAGAATACCCAAATGAAGCACCTCTGCTGCACATGACACGAGCTGCTCTGGTTGTGCATGTCACCCTTACCCCACACAACATGGTCCTGGCAAGCACCGGGTTCACCATCAATCACCCACGTGGCCTTCCTGGAGGACAGGCTGTGTCCCACCTCCAGAGCAGAGCTGTAGCTGCACTGAGCTGACCACCAGCAACCAGAAAGGAGGAGGAGGAAAGACAAATTCAAACAGTTAATGGGCGGCCTTGAAGATCTTAAAGACCTCTTTGAACCACAATGATTCTAAGATTCTATACAGGAAAAACTGAAATAAGAAATGGGTTTATGTTCTAATTGTTGGCAACTTTATATGGAGGAGAAAATGGTCCAAAATGATAATAATGTTTAATTCTGTTGACACAATTACCTTTCTCCTCCTTCATATCAAGTGCCTTGGCTGCTCAAAGTGAATTTTAGGAGATAAGCAGCAGAGCAGTTTCTAAAATCAAAATACTTGTCTTTAAGCCTTGATTGTTGTTCAGATCAATTACCAAAACCTGAATGACTCGCCACGTGAAACGCTCCTATACTCTGGTACCTCAACAGCAGCAAATTTATTACTGTAGTCAGTACACTAAGGATTATTTGAGTATTAGGCAGATATACATTAAAATATAATGTATCTAATGTATAATACGTAATGACTGCTATGAGAGTAGGATCACACTTGAGTAGACAAGCAGAAGTAGGCTCTGTTGGAAGCAATTTGGCCCAGTTTGGAAAAACTAGCTGTTAAAATCACAGACAATTCCCAAACTAGCTGTTATCAGCTACCTTCAGCGAGCTGCTTCTTGCCTCTACTGCCTCCTCTGTCCCAAGCCACTCCCTGACACTCAGCCCAGCAAATGCTCCCCTTTGCTCCCCCAAACATTTTGGGCTGACTGCTGAAGCCCTTTAGTGTCTTTACAGCCCCTCCACCAACACCCTGCAACCTGTGCCAGCCAGGAAATCTCTAAGCAAACGGTTCTCTTGAAGACACATCGGATTTAAGGAAGCCATCACCCCCCTCAGAGTCACAACATTGTCTCTTCTGTCTCACATGGGATTGCTAAAAGAAAAATGAGCATGTTGGGAAAGGTACCAATTAGAGAGCGTTAAGCACATGACCGAAAAAGAACGCACAATGATGTGAAAGTCAGCGAGTAATAAGCAAGCTGCACTTCCATAATTTCATTGGAAAATCCTTGGGGCACAGCCAGATTCTGAAATAAGAAGGCTGTATTTATAGCAATCAGCTTGGTTTGACATATTTCCCCTAATATGCTAAATTGCTCCTTCACTATCATCAGAACTTCCCCTCAGTCGTTCCTCAGCGTCTCCTCCGAGGCTGGTCTGAAAGCGCCTACCCGGCTTCGGGGGGTCACCTCTCTGCAAGCCCAGTAATTGCAACAGCAGCAGTGTGAGAGGAGGACACGAGTGGCAGAGTGAACATGCCCATGTGGGGATCAGGCCGCGAGTGGCACAGAGTGAACCTGCCCACACGGGGAGCAGGCCACAAGTGGCACAGAGTGAACCTGCCCACGTGGGGAACAGGCCACGAGTGGCACAGAGCGAACCTGCCCACACGGGGAGCAGGCCACGAGTGGCACAGAGTGAACCTGCCCATGTGGGGAACAGGCCACGAGTGGCACAGAGCGAACCTGCCCACAGCTGCCCCTGCCAAGCCAGGGGCTGGGTGGCTTCTAAGCAGGTTTGGCTGGTTCCTATCCCTGCCCTTCTGTCCCCTTCTCAAGCATGTCACCGCCCTGCCTTGCACCATCACAGCGCCCACAACCACAGAGGCACCAGCCCAAGACCCACAGGATTCCCTGGACAATCCCTGGATCCTCAGCTTTGTGACTACTCTGTGGGCTGTCCCATGGAGGAGGCACTTCAGTCTGGAGCAGAGCAGCCTGAGAGGGGATGGAATCCATGGTTATCCAGAGCTGAGGGCTGAGTGTCAGGAGGAGGGGCAGCCTCTGCTCACTTGTGCCCTGGGACAGGACAAGGGGCAATGGATGGAAGCTGGAGCACAGGAGGCTCCACCTCAACGTGAGGAGGAACTTCTTCCCTGTGAGGGTCCCAGAGCCTGGAACAGGCTCCCCAGGGAGGTTGTGGAGTCTCCTCCTCTGGAGAGTTTCCAGCCCCCCTGGCTGGTTCCTGTGTGCCCTGTGCTGGATGAGATTCTATTCCATGGGCCTGCTCTGGAAGGGGGGTTGGACTGGAAGATCTACAGAGCCCCTTCCAGCCCCTGACAGCCTGGAGTCCTGTGACTCGCACAGCCTGTGGTTACACAAAAACACAACTTGTATTTAACAACCGTTTGCCTGGATTTCTCATTTGTGGTACAATAACATCCACTCAAGACCATGGCTCTGTTGTGTGACACTCCATACGGATCTCTAGTGAAACAAAGTCCTTGCCCTGAAGAATTCAAGTCTGAAGAGGCAAATCTGTTCTGATAAAGCGTGTCAAATCTAATCACCATCCAGCATCTCCACATCTGTCTCTTCTCAAGCAGCCCCAAAATGAACAGTCACTGCAGTGCTGTACAATGTTGGTGTGGCAATACCCAGCTCGTGTGGATAAGACCATTTCATATTTCAGCAGGTTATTTCACAACAAACGCACCCGGTAATACCCTGATAACGACCATCTGAACACTCTGCTGTCCTCAAAATATTAAGTGACAATAATGTGGTTTGGATTTTAGTTTTTAAACCACCTGCATTCTCACTCACATTAAATTGAGACTTTTCCTGGAGAGCCAGAACTGGAAAAAGGATAATGCTGGCTTTTTATTTTTTAAAGGATGGAGGGGTGGGGGGGTGGAAATCATGCTTCTTCAACCTTTTTTTCCTCCTGCTACTCGGGTGCTTGTCTTTAATGAGCAGCTCCAAATGACAGCTTTAATCACTGCCTCTGGCCACTGAAAGAGGCCGCTAATGATAGGAAAGAACAGAGGACCATTTGCATCAATCAGCTCTAGTCTAAATCACTTTTTATGATAATGCATCCAAGCGAAGAAGAACGTCTCTGATGTCTCCTGCATGATGATGTACCACGGTGCTGTCTCCTCATCTCAGACCTCCACATAAATCTCTTAAAGATGCACACACACCCCACCCTGTGCTGCCAGCCCTGGCCCTCGTTTTCTACACCATTAATGATCTACCACCAGGGTAGAGTCAGGAGAGGTTAAGCAATCAGTTCATTCAGTTTTCACTTTCTGTGGGGAATGCCCACTGCTCCAGGAGAAGGGGAGGGGAGCACACAGACAATGCCTGATCTGTCAAACAAATACAATTTAGGATCTGCATAATTCCTGGTTTGCCACCCATTAACATCAGGGGCTGACAGAGGAAAAAAATATTGGGCAAAATCCAGAGGGTCCTGGTCTGCTCCAGCATTGCACCTCTCCTGCACACAGAACTGAAATGCTGCTAAAGCTTCACTCTTGCAAATGCACTTTATTTACACAGGAGAGCTTTCAAAGAGACTAATCCCATAAATACAGATTACCCCCCCCCATGGAAGGGTTTACAGGATCAGGACACAGGTCTGTAATACCAAAACAAAAGAGCTCAACCTGCACAAGGCAGTTCCCTGATCAGACACCAGACTGAGACAGAAGATCTGGGCTCAATTTCTGACCCAGCCACAGGTCAAGGTCCCACACTCAAACCAGCCCTTTGCAAACAGAGACTCTGAAATCCCTCATCTCCTCCTTCTTCTTCTGAGCCTTAAGAAGAACAGCTGCATTTGACATGGAAGTGATATGCATACTCACATGCTGCTATATAATATATATAGTCTATACAGGATGTACATTAGATACACTCCATGTCCTGCACAAAGACACTCTGATAGTAGGGCTGTCTGCTTAGATTCTTTCTTTCTGCGTTAGGAAGCACCAAAGCAAACAAGACTGAGGTCCTAGGAGGCCCAGCAGCAACACTCAGTACATTGTGAAGGATGAGAGTTCCAGAAGTTCATGCAACAAGTCTTACTTAGGAAAGCTCAGTGGGAATTCAGGCTGGACTGGATGCCTGATTGCCCTTGAGTGGCCCACAGGCCACCTGCAGATGCTTGTGTGCAATGGGACTGGTGAGATCTGCTGTCTAGACCAGCTTTATGGGATCCATCATGCCCTCCTGCTGGGTCATGTCAAAACAACCTCTTTCTGTCAAAGTAAACTACTAGACACAACATCAGATCTACCAGATTCATATGGGATGTGTATCAGTACACAGGGCTTGTTCTATTCCCCTTAACTAAGGGAAGACAATGTTAATTTGATTCTGGAGTTACTCTAGTCTCCTAAATGGCATAATGCTGGATGGAGGAAATGACACCAGTGTCACTGGAAAGCTCTTACCAAATCCAATTTGATCCTTTGAAACTGCTGTGGGAGGCCAGAGTGAGCAATGCCAAGCACTTTATTTATGCTCTTTGTAGTATGACTGATGCTTCTGGATCCCCCTGGAAACTGTGCTAAGGCACATGGAAAATAAGGAGGTGACTGGTGACAGTCAACATGGCTTCACTAAGGGCAAAATGTGGTGGGATACAGTGCTGGAGGATAACAGAAAAGCAACTGACATCATCTACATCTACCTTGTGCAAATCATTTGACACCACCCTGCACAACATCCTTCTCTGAACTGGAGACATGGATTTGAGAGATGGACAGCTCAGTGCCTAAGGAATTGGCTGGATTAGCACTCAGAGTCACTGTCAATGGCTCGACATCCAAGCAGAGACCAGTGACAAGTGGTGTCCTTCAGTGGGCTATATTGGGACTGGTGCTGTTTAACATCTCAGGACGTGCTAATCACCTTCCAGGGAAAAAGAGAAGGAGAAGGTCTCCAAATAGGCAATTTTATGTAATCTACTGATGTCATGAAAAAATTAAATGTATTTTTGCTGATGGAAATGGGCTAATCTCTGCAGGGCTTAATCCTCCATAGCAAAGAGGGTTTACAATGCCAGCCAAAGTCACCAGACACTCCTAATCTCCTGATTAAAAACAGGACTACTATGATTGTATTTATCAGGAGGAAAGGATGGAGGAGAAGACTTTGTTTAGAGGGAACGAAATGCTGCTGGACTGAAAATAATGATACTACTATTCTCTATGAGAGGAACCCTTCCAAGAAAACTGCCTCTCAGCAGCACATCAGGTTGTGGTGGCTCATTCAGGCCATCCACAGGAAAATGCCCTAATGAAGTCATTAAAGCTTCCACTGAAGCACATGGCTCTCAGCAGAAGGTGGCCACCCTGGGCCCAGCAGTCTAACACCAGTCTCCAACAGGGCCAATGGGCAGAGTCACAGTGACTTCAGCAGGTTCTGGATCAGGACCTTTGTAAACAGATATCGAAATGGGGAAAAAAAAAAAACAAAATGGGGAAAAAAAAAAAAAAAAAAAAAAAAAAAAAGAGTGTACAACAGCTGTAGCCTCCTAAGCTTTTTTTTTTTTTTGTAAATACTTCCCTTGGCAGCTTTATTTCTTTTTATTATAATAAACTTCAAAAGGTGTATTTGATCTGCCAGCATGTTTTTCACTGTCCACCAGGAGTTCATTTCAGCTGTGCAATGTAGTAAATACTGTACATTAGGTTAATTTTCATTTCAGCTGTACAACATACATTATTGTTTCACCGCTTGGCTTAAGTGAACTCCTGGTGGATAAAGCCAAAAACATACCAGCAGATCAAATGTACTCTTTGAAGTTTATGATAATGAAACATCTTTTAGGAAAAAAAGAAAAGAAGAAAAAAGAAAGCTTTTAGAAAGCTTTAAAATATCCCAAATTGTTAAGAGCATTTCAATGTTTAGGTCTGTCCCTCCTGAAAGCAAGTAACAGGAGACTTCACCCTCTCCAGCTTTCACTCCAGCACAAGTCATGTTATTGTCAGGTGAAGCTGAAATTAATCTCTTTGCTGCAGTGCTCAGTTTCAATGAGCTGGGTGTGGATCACAAACCATCCCAGCAGATGCTCTATATGGAGATGTTCAGGTCTATGCAGGCAAAATGAAAAACAGCCAACTGAAACTACTGTGATTCAAAGGCCGCACTGGGCTCTGAAGTATCTTGGTCTTAAGTCCAGGAGCATACTAAATTTAGTTATAAATCTCAGTGATTAGAACATGGCCTTTGAAAATGTCACCAAGAAGTGCCATCCCTGTCACAAGGTCTCCTACAGTTACCCAAGGATTCTACCCCTTCCCTCATGAACTTCCATCAGTTCAGTTGAATTTTCCTTGTTTTTGTCATCCTCCACCCCATCTTGCCTCACTTACTAAGCCAGTACAAAAAATAAGACACAGTAAGGTCATTAACTACACACAGGAAAGGCAGGAACCTCTTACACAAACTTTACTACTGGTAGATAATAACATGGAAGGGCAACCAGACTGAAACATCCTTTGCCACATTTGGAGGAAAGAGCCTGACCCCAATTTCAAAGAAAATTCACTGTCTGTAAGTCTTCTGATTTGGGAACATGTAAAGCTTGTGATTAAATAGGATTTACCAAACAGGATCAGGTCTGTAAAATAAAGGAGCTTCACTAAGAAGTTTAAAAAACCCAACTCCAGAGAAGAGCCCAAGGACACGTTAAAGCTGCTGAATTATAACCGCTGTACCCTTGGAACCATTTCCAGTGCCCAGTGAGCTGTGTATCTGCAGCTCAGGGTTATTTCACAACTCAAACGATTCTCAGGGTCTCAAGACCATGGTGGTGCACGTGGCACACCCCGACCTCAGCCCAGTACAGCTCACCATCATCATCATCACCACCCATCAGGTTCTCCTCACCACCTCCTGGCCATGGCTGCTCCCCCAGAGCTGACATGGGCAACACTTGAAATGACTCCAGACCACTGCAGGACTTCTCCTGGGAATTCCTAAAGCCATGCTCTCCTCCCGTTACCATCTCCCTGCCAAGATCCCGTTTTGGACAAACTAATGAGTATTTGAAACACCCCCCACGGAAAGGAATAAAACCAAGGCACTTTGTGTACCCCATTAGTTTTATGCATCTCGCAAGCGCCGTTCCCCTGCTTCAAAAAAATCTCCCACAGCTTTTGGTTCACTTGGAACAAAACAGTGTTGGACTTCTGATGAATAGCTCAGCTCAAAAAATACACTCGGAGGCTTTTCCTTGAATTTTAACTTGGAGTAAATAACCTACAGTGAAGCTAATTGTATTGAAAACGCAGAATATTGAGGAAACGTTACATGTGATAAATATTTACCCTAAAGGAATTCAAAGGGAGTCTGTAACAATTTATTTTTAACCAATACCAAGTAATATTAAATTGCAGGGAAAACGCAGCCCCAAACCCTCTATTTTTCCAACTCGTGCTAATGATCGTTCTTTGTGAAAAATGCCAGACAACAATGTCCTTTAACCACGCAGCTATATGCAATAAAGTGGTTTTATATTCTGTGTTAGCATATTGCACCCTAACGTACTCTGCAAAACAATGGATTGATTCTGCTTTCACTTAAATTGGTGTAACTAATTAGACCCAACTAGAATTACTCCTGATCCTATTCATGTAAACAGTCTTGATGACTTCAGCAGGGCTATTAGTGAAAATAAGGACTCACACAGAGTAAGGATTTATAGGCTCAAATCCTCTCTATTTGAAGCCTCAGTAAAATGCAGCCAATTCCAACACAGAAGGAGAAAGCTGAACTGTAAAACACTTAAGAGTGGAAGAGTAAAGAAGGGGAACATTTTGGCCAAATAAACAGAGAGAAAAAAAGCAACAAAAAACTCACTCTTTGAAAGAACTGTCAAATAAAAGACCTAGTACTGAGATTTTCAAAGAGTACCCAGCCAGGCTCTGAAATTCAGAAGGCACCAGCAACATGAGAGGCCACAAGTGCTCAGCACCCCGTGGGTTCTGCTGGAGTGCTTCCTTCAGAAAGGTATTTGGGAACATGGTTATCCACACAGGACTTTTCTTTTAAGTCAAAACAAGTGAGCATATGAATGGAAATCTAAATGGCTTTGTTTTGAGCTTGGCTTGAAAATTCAAATCAGCTTCATGTTTCAAATGAACCAGTTCATCCAGTTGTCTCAGTGCCTAAATTGACTCGGTTAAGCTAACACTGAAGCAGATGATTCTGAGATACAAGGTTCTTCTAGGAAGAAAACCCAAACCAAACCAAAACACGAAAGAGGTGGGGGGAGAAACTCTATTAATTGCTGCCAGAAAACATCTGTTTTTAAATGAGGTGCTTTTGATCTATACTGTTTGTGATGCAAGAGGAAGGCTTTGCAATCCATATGACAACCAGATCTTCATTTTGTTGGGATTAGGGGTCAGCACAAGGGATGGGGGGGGGGGAGGAAAGAGTGGGAGCAGGAGAGATTCCTGTAATTAATGCCAGGACTCACTCATTGAGCAAAACCTGCAGAACATGAGCTGCAAGACCACTTCCAACATTTCTGCTTGGCTTACAGCAGGATAAACCAATTAAAAGTTGAAGGTTCTGTCTTGTTCACAGATATGAGAGGTTTCTCTTCAAACAACCTTCATTATACACAAAGGATGGTTTCAAAATGGAGATGGTACAAACAGACTCTTAGAATAGTCCCTTTACAAGTAGAGACAATAGATGGCAGCTCAAAGTTTCACTACTGTTTAGCATTTCTATAGTTGAAACTAATGTAGACAGAAAACATCAGGATCTTTCTTAGATGAGAGCTGGAGATGAAGGCAGAGATTTCCACCCTGCAGCCAGCAGACCAAGATCAGAATGAATTGAGTTGCCTGGTGCCATTCCTGGGCTTTATTTATATAGAGTTAAATGGTTTAAAGAGAAAAAAAAAGTCAAGAAAGGGATAGTCTTTTACTCAAAAATCAATTCTGAACTCATCCTGCAGCAAGTGAAGGGCATCTTGACGTGGAGAGAGTAGCAATATAATGCTGAGAGGTCTCAGCATCAGTTGCTTATTCCATCTTTATCTCATGCAGTGGCCGTGGCATTGCAGCTGATAGTGCTTCAGACCACTCCTCTCTGTAATGACTGGAATTGGCTTTCTGATCTAACAGAGTAGAGGAGCTCAAAAGTGCTTGGAGATCTTCAGGTAAAGGTGAAAAGCAGTTTGGATTATACACCTACAAGTATACTTGCTAACTGAGGTGGTGGTTATGTCTATTTGCCTGCTATGCCAGAAACAGCATCACATAAAAAACCAAAAACAAAGCCACAAATCCAAAACACAGGCAAAAACAACAAGCCAAACCAAAAAACAGCAACCAAACAAAACACACACAACTCCTCCCCAAAAAACACAAAAAAAACCCAACAACAACCCCACAAGCCAACTGTTTATTCACATACACATAAAAGTTCCTCCTACTTCTGAATTTCATGGTCAGCAGATACCACCAAACACATTTTCTTGGAGGATTTTGTCTCACCTCTGTTGTCACCACCTTCCCTTTAACACTCTCTCTCCTCAGCTCAGCTGACAAATATTGCCTTAGAAAGATCTTTGTATAATTTTATTTTTATGTGTCTTCTTACTGCTCACGAGACATTCAACAATCAACCCCAACCTGTAAAAGGGAAGTTTCAGACCCCAAGAAATTCTGGTAGAGAAACACAACTCAGTGCTTTTCCTCTTGCATGATGAAAAAATAATCTACATTACACGAGTTGCATCAGTTTCTTTCTCACCAAGACTGGCACAAGCCTCAGACAACTTGCATGACAGTGAACGTTGCTATTGTAAAATATATTGTAAAAACTAACTCTGCTCCTCATCTTTACCAGGACACACAGCAGTGTGGAGTAGGTTGAACATGCTGAGTACATGACTCCCTCCCTCCTCCTCCTGCCTTTGGGTTTTAACCATACACAAGAGTGTACAATTAAAATGCCTTAATTAATCCTCAAACTTTAAAGTGATGGTGAGAGGAATGTTCCACTCGTGTACACACGCTTCCAACCACTTCCAAAAGAGATACTCTGGACCCTCTGAAGTGCCTGGAGAGGAAACTCCACTATTACCTTTGCACTTGTGCTGAAGACTGTGGATGAGAAGTGGATTCCTGCCTGCACACACCCACCGTAAGCCAAAGGGCACTATAGACATGTTTTGTGCCCAAGTGCCTTTCCCGAGAGGCTCTCTGTGCCTCATTCATAGAAGAACAGAAATTCAGGCAGCAAGCTTTTCTTCTGCACGAGTAACACGCTCTTCCCATTTCCCTCCTGCTTCCCAGTTGATCCACAGCTATCCTGCTTACACACCTCACAGACTAGAATGAGTTTTGCCATTTCCACGCCACGATTAAGCCATGACCCACTGTGGACACCCTTACCTTGTCCCTGTGGATCGAGGCTGTGATGCTGTCTGTCAGTGGGTCAGCTGGAGGAAAAGGCTGCTCCCTACTTATGAAGTGGTGTGTCACAAGGAACACTTATTACAGCCATGCTCTGAAATCCATCTTGGCTTCTGATTATTTTTTCTGGTAGCATTAAGGTTTTGGTTTTGACCTACAAAGCAGTCAATGCTTTGGGCACTAATTACTTAAAAGCTCATTTCTCTCTCTGTAGTAACATGACAAGTTGTGGTTAGTGGGTGTTCTTGAGCTGACAGTCCCTTGGGGGTCGTCTTCACTGCAAAGTTAACTTAAATAACTCAAGCCCTATCAACACACAGAAGCCCTTAACTCGGAGCCCAGACAAGCTCTTTAATTCTCTCATCAAGGGACAGAAGTTAAAGCTCACACTGCCAAGGCTCAGGCTAATGTGACAGACCCACCGTGTGAGTGCTGCCAACCCCAACTATGCTATGCTGGGAGTTGCTTAATGCCATCACATCTTCCCAGCCTCCCCAGAAGCACAAACAAGTGCTGCCACCATTAGCTGAGAAGGGATTAATGATGTGCCCAGAGGTACTATTACCCAAGGAGCATCTCCTGGGCCAAAGGCAGCAAAGCAGGAAGATCCCAGGGCAATAACGCAGCAGCGTGGTTCCTGTCTGCAAAAGCAGCTGCAATTGGAGCACAGGTTACTTGGTTAACTCTTTAGAGGAGACATCATAATGGCAAGTGTAGCTCAGGTGGCATTGTTACCAGGTCACTTTTAGCTCTTCAATTCCCTAGGTTTATTAGGCCTTCTGGACTTGCACCTTTCCTGTTGGGACAGGAGAATTCAGACCACTGGTTACGGCAGCTGCTCTGGTCTTTCAGCTCCTGCTGCTCACCACACAGATTGTTTCAAACCAGTTGGTGGATAAGAGGCTAGCAGAGATCTGCACCAGTGCTGTACATTGTAAACCAGCAGCAATTACACTGTCAAAGTTCCCATGGCTTAGACAGGCCTTTTTTTGCACTTAATTAAAGGATGAAGCAAAGATATGCAGCCAGCTAGCTGTAGGATCATCGTGCTTGGAAAGGAGCTCTGGGATCAAATCCAACCTTCATCCCAACATCTCTCTATGCACTAGACCACAGCCTCAAGTGCTACACTGCACAGACTCTGCAAAGCAACAACACAAAAAACATGCTGCCCCCTCAGAGCTTCACCATCCCATCTCTTTCCTTGAGTTTTATGTTACTGAGCAGTCTCCTGATCCAGGGAGCTGTTATTGAAGTGCCTGCCTTCAAATGCCCATCATTGACATGAAAAGGCAGGAACAAATCATCATTAAATATTTAATGGATGTGATGAAATACCACCCAACATACTACCTGCTGGTGACCTTCTGAATTCAGGTAGACACAAGAAGATGACAGAAGTGGGACATACCATGGCAAGAAAAGCCCTGTTGCTGAGAAAAAAACACGTGTCCCAAGACACAGGCAAGGAGGAAAGGGCAACTTCAGACTATGTGCCAAACTTTCCCTGATAATCCCTGCACAGCACAAAACACCAGCATCTATCCCAGACAGACAGCTGAATGGAACCTGTTTCCATTGTACCTGTCCCCCCTCCCCAACCTCTTCAGCTGCCCTGTGAATTTTCCATGCTTCATGTCTTTTGCAGTTGATCCCTTGGGCTCCCTCCCACCCTCGGGGCACATGCGGGTTTTCCAGCATAAAGAGACCTTCAATAAAATAGTTAAAAAGCCAAGTAATGTATCTACAGGTCCACTAAGTGTACATCACCTATCCAGTGGGAACTCAAAGCAACAATTCTCAGGAGCATTATGAAACTCACTTTTGCTGCCATGTTGTCCTGGTGTTTGTCTGGATTATGCTCCCCTAGGACCACGAGAGTTTACAGAGCAGGAACTCTAATAAGCTCCTAAACCCCAACATCACATGTCATTCAGGAACAGCTTTCAGGTGCCAACAACACAATGCAATTGAGTACATTCACAATGTCCAGATAAAATAGAAAAGGTCAGTTTAATCCTGAGATCCTCCTGTACCCATTTCACCTACAATACTACTTATTAGTTAAAAAAAAAGGGGGTTAAACCACACACTTCCTTCAAGAAAAAGGGATAATATTATTTATCAGCCAGCAGTTTCTGCACTATCATTTCTATACACAAGGAAAATGAATCCTTATATCTGACCCTGAAGGTTTCTTGATGATGAACAGTGTTCTTTCTACACTAGTTTCCAATCCCATGTATTCAGGTTGGGAAAGCCCTTTCACTTTGTTCTCTTTGTACACATTGCCCTGGGCTTTGTTGTTGCTACACCTTATTAAAATCAGGTTAACCTGTACTTATTTCTCCCTGTCCATTTGTAAAGCATGTAACACCTGCAAAATGAACTCAATTCCACTGCTCCACTTCTGGAAGAACCCAAACTTGACAGACTAGAGCAGAAGCTAAAAGGACATATTTACTTTTTATTCTGAGACACTGCGTCATCAGCTGGTTATTTAAAACTTTGTTCCAAGAGGCTGAACCCAAGAGGCCAAGCCTTGATGCTTAATAGGACTGAACAGACTCCACAACACATTATTAGGTGCACACTTTTGCATCATCATTAGCAATAATGATTTATACTTCAGACATCATCTCTGTCCCATCAGGTTCCCATTTTCACTTTATAATGTCATACCCAGGCAAGGAAATGAAGGCATCTCTAGCATGAAACACAACAGCTGCAAAGAGCCACAGGAGCTTAGGAAGCATTTATCTGTAAGTGGTACAATCAGGTGTAAAACTTTCAATATGAATGGTAGAATAGTACCATAAAAAAAAAAGGTATAAAAGTCAGTCATTGTAATTGGAGGTTACTGGTATTGTGGTTACCCTTGGCCAGTATTCTTGACACTGTGAGTTGAAAGGTACAGGAGGTTACACACTCCACAAACAGAATTAAATACATCTTAAACACCACAGATGAGTTTCATAAGAGAACCAGTTTCTGATGAAGGAGTTCAGACTGTTCCCAAGCACCCAGAGCTCCAGGATATCCTTCAGGACATAACAGACAAACCAGCCTTTCCACTCATTTTTGGTTTGTGACCCACATCCCTCCCACTCCTCTCCCCAGAGCTCACCCCTCTCAGTGGGCACCATGTGCAGCCCCACTGCTCCCAGGAGGCTTTGTCCCCTGTCCCCAACACCACACAGGGAAAGCTAAAAACTCTTTATTAATCACCCCTTTTCACCTCATGCCACTCGAAATTAACCCCCTTTAAGGCTCACAGTTTTCAGTCTCTAAGCCATGTAGAAAAGCTGCCCATCCAATTCCTCACCACACTCCCCTTCAGCTGTGGCTCCTCATCACTTCTAATTCCTTCAGAAAAACATCCACTTTCTCACTGTGCTGGACACTGCTCCAGTTCTCTTGTCCTCACCACATAAGAACACACCATAATTACACAAACAATTAAACTGAAGAATTCTGTGCACCTCCAACATTTTTCCTCTTACCAGCAGTAATGCCATTCAGTCACAAACTTTCACCTATTGCTGAGCTCCTAACTGCTGATCACTTTCCAAGTTAATCATTGCTAACATAGGTTGAAACTACAGATATTGCCAGGAAGTTATGTCTCTGTTCCTACCCACGGTGTGAGGAGCAAGCAGAGGCTGAAGAGCTGCTCACCTCCTTGCCCTAGAAAAGCACCAGCTTGGGTCTGCTGCAGGCCCAATCCTGCACTCTCCTGGCACCAATCCTGACTGCCGACACAAAGCATTGCACAAAGCACAAGTGGGTGCTGGAAATCTGCTCCTCTCACAGCTTAATGCTACTGGACCCCAAGAGAAGAGAACGATCCTACCTTGCTGATGGGAAGGTGTCCCAGCTTGCTGCTCTCTCGGTTCTGGGAAATGTTGTCTGTGCTCTGAACACTCCAGGCCCACTAATCCCAGGAGGTCTCTGGCCTGGAGGGGAGGTGTTGTTCAGCACACACCCCACCAAATAGCTGCAGGCAACCCCTGATGACACTTTTGTCTGGGCCAACAAGACACAGTTGCTGCCATCAGTGTAAATGAGGGTAAAAGTGCACAGCTGCCTCCTGTAATCCCACTGCAAATCTCCCTGGAGTCAGCAGTTTCCTCAAGGTCTCAGTCCCTGCACCTGTGTGGGACAGGCAGCCTTCCCTCAAAGAAGTAAAACTCCTATAGAGAAAATCCACCTCAGAGTTACAAGGAAAACTTTGCAAAAGCAAATGTGAGAACCACAACATCCAGCAGAAGAAAGATGTGACCTAGTCTGGCAGGAGAGGACCCAGGGTGGCTGGCTGGTGACAGTTCCCTGCACAGGGACTGAGGTAGTCCTGATGACAAAGTTAATTCAGATTTAAACCACAGCAAGAGGAACTGTGACTCTGGATTCCTTACAGCTCCTCCCAGCCCATCCCCAAACCCACCAAACCTAACGTGAGGTTTTCCTTCAGTCATCACCAAATGACACAGGTACTGCCAACACTAACCAAATTCTGCTTCATCTGGGGCCAGATCAGAGCTTCTCCAGTATCTTCCACACCTAAAGCACCAATTTTTACTCTTACAAACAAAATGGCACCTAGGAACACTCAGAAACACCATTTGCAGCCCTCCTGTATCCTAAGTTGGAGCACCAGTGCTGCAGGGCTGCTAACTGGGATTCCTACACAACTCAAGTGCTACAGTTCAAAATTTGCTCCTTGCTGAAGACATTTAGACAGAAGGGAAAGCTTGGGGATGGGAGAAGGCAAAAGAACTAATTCCTCGCCCCTTCCTGTTTCACCTCACTCCTTAAAAACACCCACAATAAATTCAACGTCATTGCTTTGGTATTCAGGAAATTTCATATCCAGCCTCCACAAGAGGAAATGCTGCTCATTCCTACTCTACAGGACTTGAAAATGACAGCAAGTATATTGAACAAGGTGTGTGTAATAATAAAGAAACCCCACGATGGTCAGGGGTGCATTTTTACGTGGCAAAGTTGTGATGGTTCAGTTTAAGCAGCAGGAATGGCTCTGTGCTCCTTCCCAGAGGAGAGAATTCCCATGATGAGCAGGCATTCCAAGCCAAACATGGGCTGGGATAATTTTTGCTGGAAAGACACGTGGGTGCCACACTGCAGCCCTTTGGAACCAAAAGGTGAACCCACCTGCTTTGTCAGTCTCGTGAGAAGGACTTTCCAAATAACCCAAGAAGGCAAAAAGGCTCTGTAAAGGAGATCTGTTTGGGTTTATTAGATGGAGAATAAGGCTACTTCTTCCATCAGTGAAACCCTCCATGTGAAATGGAGGTTTATTCACCTTTTTATATTGTCATTTAATAACCTCCTAAGTGAAGAATTATGAAACCAAGGTAATATTGAACCACATTTTCATATTTCTAGTCACTTGCAGTTTTTCTGCTTTGCTAACTTTCAGACACTCAGCTCATATTCTGCCCACATCTTTAAAGGTCATTGTTCCCATCGGAGGTTTTGGTGTGGGCTTTTTTTTTTTTTTGGTAGACAGAGATGCAACTGCAAAAAGGCTCATGGCTGGTTAAGTTCTTTCCTTCACTCTTCCCTCTCCTTAAAAATAAGAAAGCTGATGGTGTCTCTGTAGGAAAGGTTCTGAAAGGATTCTGGAGGCACACAGAATCTTCAGCAAATATTTCAAAGCAGCTTCATCATTTGCAGAGAACACAAGATTTTGACTGATATGTAGGAAGAAACTTGAATAAGCTCAGATCTCAGGTTTTTCTAAAGAAACAGCTCTAGAAAAACCTGCATTTAGATGGGGGGAAATGTGTGTGAATCAAGAACAAAGCCCCGAGACACAGCGAGAGTGAATAACCTTTCAGATCAAGCTGGTTTCCCCACCAGAGAGAGTTCCAGCCTGCACTTTCCCATTTGATGCAAATGTCTGTCAGAATAGCACTACTGGATAACAGATAAAAGATTATGTCTGACATTACCAAAAATGAAAGCTTAAAAATGGCTACAAGTTCCATGGAAAAAAAAACAAAAACCCACTAGATAGTCTTTCTGAAAGACAACAATAGCCCCTGTGGTTGATTCAATGCTGCAGCCCTGCTGCTCTCCACCACTCTTCTAATGACTTGCACCAGATCCTCCGTGTTCAGCAGCTTCCCTGTGGCCTCCTCTCTGCTAAAAACATAAGGTCCAAGAATCAACCCCAGCTATGAATCCTTTCTCTCTACTTGAAATGGTGACAGAATTCAACTGGAGCGGCTCTACATGCAGCACACTCGATTTAACAGGAGAATTTACAGATTCAAGGCGGGGTTTTCCAGTACAGGCAAGAGTCTGATTTTCACCCTGGTCCTTCCTGACCAGCCCAACACCTTGGTCTGTCGTTTACCAGAGGAGGTCCAGGCTGAAGTCACCTCTGCTGCACAGGTTTCTGCTGTGCTTCACCAGTGAAGAGAAGCTGGAGCTGAAGGGGATTTTAGGAGTGGTGTAAATCTACTCCCTCATCTTCAGCCACACTAAACTGCTCAGCTGAAGGTGGCTGTTCACAGAGCACCAGCTCACCACTCACAGCTGCAGTCAGGCAGGACTCCCACCACTGTAAACTGGGAGGCTCAGGACATCTGTGCATGTGTTTGTCTCGTTCAGCTGGTGTAAACTGGCAGAATTCCACTGACATCAGCAAAGTCATGCTGATTTCTATAAACTGATGATCTCACCCACTGTAATTACATATCATTTCCTATCTACAAATACTGTCCTGGAACAGAGCAAAGCAAGAGCCCAGTTACTGGTACATTCCTCTCAGGCTAAACCCAGTCTTAACGGCAGGGGAATGCAATCCATTGATGCCAGTGAAACCCACCTTGCTATTCATGGCACTTACATATAAAGACCAGCTTAACTACACCAAATTCCCAGCTATTGTTTTCCTGCTACCTCCTGCAACCCACAGTGATCCTCCCTCTGCTCTGTCATGCAGGGTGATTCCTCCTCAGCACCCCTGCCAGGGCAGGCTCACATCAACCTCTGCTGCAGCACACACCACTTAAAGACCTCAAGTCTTCACCACCAGTATCAGCAAAACACTTGGTGTTGCCAAGTACCCGTTTCCTCACATAGGAGCTCATTCAAGGACCCCAAGGAGCAGCTAAAACCCCCTGAGCAGCAGCAGCTGAGGGTGCCCAGGACAGTGCAACGGGGCCCTGTGGAAAAACCCAGCTCAGGGTGGGTTTTGCTGCAGAGATGGTTGGCTCTGAGTCCCACTGCAGCTGGGGAGACCTACTGGAGTGTGCATTAGAGGCTGGGAACCTGCAGCAGCTGCCCACATGGCACTTGATTCAGGAAGACAGAATCAGTCCAGTGTTAAATTAACAACTGTGAATGGTGCAGAGGACTGGGCTGATGCTGAAGTTGTTTAACTTTGATTTTCCTCGTCTCATTTTTTCCGAGCAGGGCAGCATTCCAGTGCTCCAAGGTGAAAAATGCATTTGTGCTCTTCAGTAACTCTGAATAAGCACAATCACTTTTTAAATTGAAATCCATATCAGACATTTCCCAGGAAAATGGCAATCTAGAAGAGCTGTAGCTAAAGGCCTGAAGTGTCCAGCAGTGCAAGCTCTTCACACGGCAGAGGGAAGAACTGTGCTTTCCTGGACAGTCTCTGCAAGGCTGAAATGGGATGCAAACTTCCCTGTCCCAGGCTACAAAACTACCTAGAAATCACAGACTAACCCATCCAGGGTTTAATTAATACATCTGCAGAAAGCCACAGCACTGTAGCTGTTGTAAGAGCTGCTGATTTTTCAGTGTGATTGAAGCTTCATTTATGATTTCAATAAAAGCTGCTTTTTTTTTTTTTTCTCTCTCTCTCTAGTTAAAAAAATGAGCCTCTAGCTACAAATTGGACGATTACAGACAGTATTGTAGAGCAGCAGTAAAAAAGTGTTAATGAGCTGCAGGATATCAGAAACAAAAAAGAAAATATTTCCCCCGCAGGCCAAACAAAATTAATTTTAAAAATTAATGTAAACCACTAATGCAGCAAGTGCCTCCATTAAATTATGGGCCTATGACACGTACAATGCAATATTTTTGCCATTGAATTTGTTATCTAAAAGGTGTTCATTGTTTATTATGGTGTGAAAAGCTGTTTTGCTCCAGATAGGCTGGTTCATTAAGAAATTGGATTCTTGCCACAGCCCCATTTCTCAGCAATGAAGCGATGCCCTGTAGCAAAAAATGCAGAGAGCAGCTCTCTGTTTAATATCAGAAATGTAAATCAAAAGACTCCAGTCTGCTTTTTAAATGGCTTTTGGTCTTTACAGAGATGAAATTCACCCCCAAATACTTCCCATTGCTGGCTGGTCAAAATGGCTTCTACAAATTCCAACTCTGCTGAATGATTATCATCAGAATAAAGCCTGTCAATGAAGGGCTTGTGACTGTTGGTGCTATTAAAATACTTCTGGTTCTGCTGCTCCATCCATCACTCTGTAACAGGTTTAGTTTTAAGAAGGGAAGGAAACCTGTTTGAAGTGCCTAAGGAGAAAGCAGCATTCTGAACACACAGGGTATGTACAACTGCACAAAAGCTAATGATTTGTGTTTTATGGCTGACAACTTCATGCAGCTGGATCTGGATGGTCCTGTACCTGCTGGATACAGCTCTTTCAGCACAGACCCCAGCAGAAGCCAACACTGAGAACCAGGATTGGGCCCTGGCAGGCACAGGACCTTGCTGGGGAAACAGGAGCAGGTCTGGCCTTAGGGAACAGGCAGGGAAACCAGAACAAGAGCTGCTTTTGCTTCTTGCTGTTGGTAGGAAACATTGGAGCTTTAGTTTCTAAATAACAGTGAGGAGAGAGAAAACAAAATCTAACCAAAAGCCCTCTATTGGCATATAAAAAATTACTCTATTTAGCAAAATTAGATATTTTGTTGGCCTTCATTTATGAGCCAAAACACCCTGAGGGGGACTACTTACCAACTTTAATTAGTAATAAAAAGCTTACTAGTGCCAGGGGAGCCAGAACTGGAGTCCATGGGACAAATCCTGCACTCAAATTACACCAGTTTAAATCTAGGTTCCTACCTTCAAAGAAATTGCTTTGTGCTCTCCTCAAGTCTTACAGAAGACTGTGACTGATGCATTGTGACTGTCATTTGACCAGGTTTAAGACAGACTGTTGTCTTTACATTCTGATGTGCTTGGGGCAGGAGTTACTGGGGATTAGTGTCTGTTTTGGGTGGGTTTGTTTGTTTTTCATCTTGATGCATTTTGCAAACATCCAGTTCTCAGAATGCTCTTTGAAATTCAAGAAGCACAACAGGTTCCATTCAGTAGCCAGCAAAGAGCAAGAAAAAAAAGCAAAAAAACTGCAGTGCAAAATGCTCATTATTCATCAGCTCATTTTCAAGGCACTCACCATGAACTATGGAGAAACCCATGGACAGTTTGCTGTGAGCACGTGGGACTTACAGGGAGCCTGCTGCAATTTACTACCTTACCCAGACTCAACTTTTATTCCTCTGCCACTATACTGGCTTGAAAATGAATAGCATTAAAGCAGAAAAGGTTGGTGTTCATCCATGGAAGTCTCAGAGATTTCAGCATCTCTATATTGATTTTTTACTACAGCCATATTAGTGTCTATAGTCAAAGCAGTATGAGATATATATCTGTATCCATCTATCTGTAATCTGCAGATTAAACATTTCCAAACAAACAATTCTCCCTTAAAACAAGCAAAGGGACTAATGTTGCTGCCATATACTTGACTGACTATAGTCTACCTCCACTGATTTGTAGCTGATAAACCTCCAGAAGAGGAGTTTTCTTCTATTGATCTGAGAAACTAAATTGATACAAACCTTACACTGTGAAATCAAAAATCACATGAAAAACCCAGGCAGTGCTGGGGGACAGAGCCTGGACACAAGCTCAGCTGGAGCATGACTTATCATAAACCTTTCTGCAGATCTTCCTGGGAAATTTAATTCCAACTCTGCCAGAAGAAACTTTGGCAGCTTCCAGTCCCAACTTGAAGAGCTTGCTGAAGAGCAGCATTGGTGAGGCCAAAGACAAGGCTCTTGTGGCTGCACACTGCAGCCCAGCCACGCTCCACTGGAGCCAGTGGCATCTTCAGGAGCTCCAGAGCAACCTGCAAGTGGAGAACTTTCAGAGGCTGTCCACAGAGGAGAGGCAGCCCTCAGTCTCCCATGACCCAACCCTTTTTTGTTTGTTTTTACTGCAGAGATGTTAGAGGTGCAGAGCCTCTGGAGCACAGTTGGGCACCCCATGAGTGCAAGGAGCACCTGAGGACCTGTGTTAGCTCAGTATGATGCCACTGCACATGCCATGGTTTGTCAGCTCAGCAATAGCTGGGTGAAAAAATACTATTTTTTTCACTCAAAGAAGGGTCAGGAAGCAACAAATAAGCAAAGCAAGCAATCATTTCCAGCCCTCTCCATCAGGCAAAGGTCTGGAGCAGAAGGTCATTTCTGGACCAATTATCTATTAATCCATGAAGCAACACCTTTTTCTGCTCTAGCTACCAAGATGTTTACATTTTTCAGGCCAAAGAGAGTTGATAAACAAGCCCCTCTTTGCCTGAGACTGATAAACATTGCAAAAGTTTATGTATTTTGTTATTGTTTGCAGGTGTTAGTCAACATTTCCTCATCTTGCATTATGAGGGACCTGAACGAGCAGCCTTCAGCAGGAGCAGCACTCAGAAAGGAACCAAGGCACCAGCTGGATAGCTCTGTGCAGCCAAGCTGCTGACAGGCAGGACGAGTGCCACTGCTCCCTGTTAGTCAGGTGGAATAGCATCAAAGAAACAGTAATTACAAACTCAGAATGTAACATTAGAGAACAGTATTTCACTCGTTTCTTTTCTGTCACATCACTGATGAACCAGTGCAGGGAAAGCAATGTGGGGTGGGTGGTACCTGATGCTGATGTCAAGAGAGTAAAATTGACTCAACAGGAGCCCTCAGGGAGCTCTGGCACCCAGAAAGCCAAAAAAACCCCAGAGATGGGTGGATTCAGATCAGACTTGAGGAAGAATTTCTTCCCCAGAAGGGTGGGGGAGACATTGGCACAGGATGCTCAGAGAGGTGGGGGAAACCTGAACCTTGGCAGTGTTGAAGGCCAGGCTGGATGGGGCTCTGAGCAACCTGCTCTAGTGGGAGGTGTCCCTGCCCTTGGCAGGGGGGTTGGAACTGGATGAGCTTTGAAGTCTCTTCCAATCCTTACCATTCTATGATCCCAGTTACACTGGTGTAAAACCAGTGTTTGGGTTTACTCTGGATTGACATGCAGGTCCCTGAGAACAGGCTGTATTTTGCCATCCCTTTATTCCCTCTGTGGACCTGACCTACATCACTGGAAGGAGAGGTAGCTCAGGCACTTGGAAATGATGCTCCTCTATTAGCGATGAGATTAATTAAGACGCCGCTGGGCACTTCTCCACAGCCAGGCCTGGCTGTTAATGGCCATTGATTTTTTTTTAAACAGCATGTACAAGTTTAAATGGCGTAAACTCCCCTAGATTCCCTTTCCCTACCTCCATCTCCCCTGCCAGGGCTTAACCATACCGGAGATGGGGAAAAACCAATCCCCTCCTTCCTTTGCCTGCGGCACCAAGATCAGGAAATTCACTGCTAATCACTGCAGTTGTGATTTCTGATTTCAACTGGCAGCACGGAGAATTGAACTCTAGTCCCCTGAGTACAGCAGGCTTCACGAGGCAGGCCTTGAGCTTGTTAAAACTGTGGTGCTGCCATGTGGTTATCAATTTTAAATTAATCTCTCCCCCCATGCACACTTATCCTCCCCCACCATCTCTTAAAGTGGCTGCTAAAAATATAAACTCCAGGATACTTGCTCTAAGACTTAACTAAGTAAAAAATGGGGATACTATTAATTATATGTTTCCTTCAGCCTCAGCACCTGGAAAAATGGATTTCTGCACCGTTTCAGGGATTTGCCTAATCCACTCCTGCAGCAAAGCCCACGGCAGCTCCCGCCAGGCAAATCCCGCCTCCCACCAGCAGCCCTTCCGCAGGCCCCGCAGCCCCGCCCGGGGGCTGCAGCCCCGCAGATTGAGCCAGACCTGCCCTGCTGAGAGGCCAGAGGTTGCAGACATCTCTGTGGCTCGATGGCAGCCTGTCCCCAGTGTCCCCCACACGGCTGCCCTGGGCGGAGTGGTTGGCCCAGAGCGAGCGGAGGATGCCAGGCCACGCTGCACGGCCCAGGCCTCGACCACCACCTGTCCCAACCGCGGTTGTAAAATCCCCCCCAGACCCAGCTTATGGCTTGGCTCCTCCATCGTACTGGAGTCTCAGTATTCTCCTCCACTCAAGAGCAAGCCCAGGCTTTGTCAAGTGGCCCAGTCCAGTGGAAATAACAAATCCCTGCTCAGTGGCACGGTGCCCGTGGCAGCCACGGCTGCCTGGAGCTCCCAGGGCTTCATCTTCCACAGCTACACAAGTCACACTGCAGAGGCACCGAAAGGGACGTTGCCTGTCTCCTAAAGAGGGGGCTCAGAAAACCAGCCAGCTGGCATTTGAGCAGGGGCTGCACCACGAGCTTGGTGTCAGACTTGGAAACCTGTGGAGGTGAGTTTCTAAATGACTGTGGGCTTCATTATCCAGTTTGGAATCTATACGCTGAAATCTGTTAGTACTTTCTTTGTAACGATCCTGCCAAGAGACTCCCCCCCACAAAGGTCACAGCACACACTCAGCATTAAATTGCAGTACAACAAATCCTCAACTATCCATAACCTACAAAATGATAGGGGCAGGCCAGGAGGAGAGACAGGGATAAAGCACAAAAAGAAAAAAAGTCTAGACACACTTTCCTAAAACTCACTGGGGAGTCATTTTAAAATCACTTTATGAGGAAATAATTGAGGTTCTATATACAATACTCCCTTTAAAAAAAAAATAAATAGCAACACGTGTGACAACCTTAGAAAGTCAGAAGGTTGTTACAGAGAAGAATGGTTCTCTGTTTGAGAATTTAAATACTATGTGGCCCTAATTCATAAACTTTTAAAATTTTATAAAGCTGATGGGAATAAAAGAGCAGAAAAAGCAAAATAAACCAAAGCCAGCTAAAAAAACCCACCCAAACCAAACTGTCACGTGAATGAAAACCATCTCTACAGTTGCACCCCACTTTCCTTACTCCCTAATGCTGCAACCCAGAACACTGCCCTTCAGTACACCACAGAATAAAACCACTATTGTGTATATCCCACAGCATAAAACCATTCCTGGGTTCTTCACACACCACCACAAGCTGAATTCATACCAGAATCACCATATTTAGCATCATCCTCCTAAATATGAACATATGTGTAGGCAAAACACAGTGATGGCTTTTATCTCCTCCTCTGCTCTCATGAGACCCCCCTGGAGCTGCATCCAGTGCTGGAGCCCCCAGGACAGGAAAGATCTGGAGGGGCTGGAACATGTCCAGAGAAGGGCCACAAGGATGAGCAGAGGCTGGAGCAGCTCCTGTGAGGACAGGCTGAGAGAGTTGGGGGTGTTCAGTCTGGAGGAGAGAAGGCTCCAGGGAGACCTTCTTGTGGCTCCCAGGATCTGAAGGGGCTCCAGGAAAGCTGGGGAGGGACATTATAGGATGTGGGGTAATGACAGGACTGGATGGATTAAAACCAGAGATGGGTGGATTCAGATCAGACTTGAGGAAGAATTTTTTCCCCAGAAGGATGGGGAGACACTGGCACAGGGTGCCCGGAGAGGTGGGGGAGGCCCCATCCTTGGCAGTGTTGAAGGCCAGGCTGGATGGGGCTCTGAGCAACCTGCTCTAGTGGGAGATATCCCTGCCCTTGGCAGGGGGACTGGAACTGGATGAGCTTTAAGGTCCCTTCCAACCCTGACAGTTCTATGATTCTGTGATCTCACTGGCAGCTCTGTCTTCTCCACAGCAGTGGGAAGCCTCCTGGAGCCAGGAGATTACCAAGACTATCTATTTCAAGGGGAACATAATAGAGCTGAAAAAAAAAAATCACTGCAGAAAAACAGCTACTTCTGACATCTTGAGCTGCTTCTCCATGCCAGTTGTGGAGAGAGGTTCAAGCAGAGGAATCATCCAGTAAACTCAAGACAACCTACCCTGAAACTCACCATGTTCTTCCTGACTATAGATAAACCCAAAAATATTCCTCAAAACATAAACCCAGGAAGAGACTTTGGAAACTTCTGGCTGCAGATGAATTGACTGGTCACTGTCCCTACAGGATTGACCCAAACCCATGGCTCACCCATCACTCCAACTCAAGGAGAGTTTGGATTCTTCCCTGAACTTCACAGCTCAGACCTGTGTCTAATTGTTACCAGCTATGTCGCTCCATGCTGTAGTGCCTGACTTCTTTCTGGCCCATCTCAGATGCCTTTTTGACCTGCAAACCCACTGAAGAACCAAGATCAAGAAAGTTATGCCTACTGAGTGTGAGGATTAGTGGGAAAAAAATCCACACAGAATGTCAATGAGGTAGGGGCATCACACACTCCACACATTAAAATTCAGTAGGTTTTCTAGTCCTTCTGGCCTCGGTGCATTTGCATAGTATAGGGTCAGAGAGACATCCTGATTCCACTAGAGCTGCACTGTTTAAAGGGTCATAATGGTGACATATGAAAATAACCCAACTTTAATTGATACCCGGACTGCTGGCTGTTGAATTTGAAACTCCTCCTGGCCCCATTCCTTGTATATGTAATGTACAGTACACTAAACAGCAGGTGCCAAGAAGGCAGCTTAGTGTCCGAGTTGCATTAACAGAGCTTTAAAAATAATTGTTGAATTGTCCACAAGTTGCACACCCTACTTTTCAAGCTTCTGACTCTCTTAGTAATGCCCACTGCAGTAGTAAATGCTCTCAGAGCTGGAAAGTTATTTAATTGCATATCCCAATTGTAGCATCTCAAGAGGAGGATCTGGGGGAACAAAACCAAACCAAAAAAAAAATAAAAAAAAAAATAATTCATTTTTTAGTTCAGTCTTCTTGTTAGGCTTTAAAAGTCATTTTAATATTTTATCAGGGGTCCAGCTATGAGTCAGACTTTATCAAGAGGAGAGATGGAGGTGTATTTATTAAGTTCTCTTCTGGTTTTCTTGCTGCTATCAATTCCCAAGTCATACTGACAAATGGCAATTACAAATGACATCTAATTCCGAGCTTGTGCTCAGCCAGCCTTGACCAACTCAACGCAAACTGTAGTTTCTAATAGCACTGCTGCTGGGCTCAGGACCACAGATTATGGGGCACTGAAAGATTCTTGGCAGAAAACAGAGACCAGATTGGTTTGCTTAGTTTGTAAGCATCGTATCCTTTGTAACAAGCAAGATAATGGGTAATTCTAGGCAGGAGAGGGAAGAAAGGCTACCTGAAAAGCTACAGCGTGGCAATTATAATTGCATTATTGCTTAACTACTCCTCACTTCATAACTATCATTTCTGTGGAGCTTCCCATGATTCAGTTCAGGGATAGAATAAAAGAGAAACACTGTTTATCAGTGAGTCACTCAGCTGAGAAAATAATGAAATTCTGATGAAAACCCAGCCCATACAGTATGAAACTGTATCGCTGCTGTATCTGCTGCTGATGCAGAAATGAGGTACCACTGCACTTCTTTTTTGCATTGCAGATCAAGACTAAAAGGCCTATTATTTAGTCTCCTAACATTACTAAACCCTTTAATGGTTCCAATCATATCTTCCATTTATGGAAAAAGTGCTTTTAAAAATTAAATCCTGTGGGTTATTGGGATGTGTTATTAACAGAGAACATTCCACAGTACAAAAGAGTGCCAGGAGTAAGGAGATGGAATCGTAGCCCTGTAAAGCTGAATGGAAGTTGTAACAGAAGGACTCACGGACCGAGTGGTCACACTTCAAAGAAAATGCTGAGAGTGCTGCTGTGCCTTGCAGCAGTTATTTCTATGTCAGTGTCCTCTCTACAATGATGCTAATTAATCATTTTGCTGTTGCAAAGATGTCATTGCAATTCTCATTTCTGGTGGTTGCTCTTCCATTAATGGCCTTAGTAGGTAGGAAAAACCCAGGAACTTTCTTTCAGGCTTAAATAATGAAGGAGGTGGGAGTGTTCAGTGTGAGGAAGAGGAGGCTGAGGGGAGCCCTCATCACTCTCTACAGCACCTGTCAGGCCAGTGCAGAGAGGCTGGTGCTGGGCTCTGCTCACAGGGCATTAGTGACAGACCCAGAGGGGATGGATTCAGCTGCTCCAGGGGAGGGTCACACTGGGCAGTAGGGAAAAAATTTTCACTGAAAGAGCAGCCAGAGCCTGGCACAGCCTGCCCAGGGAAGGGGTTGAGTCCCCAGCCCTGGGGGTGTTTAAGGGGCATTTGGATGTGTTTTTGAGGAACATGGTTTAGGGTTGAATTTGTAGAGTAGGGCTGATGGTTGGACTGGATGATTCCAAGGGTCATTTTCAACTGGAATAATTCTATGATTCTATGAAACAGATTCAAAATTCACTGTTCCACCCAACAAAGGGCAAATCCAGAGAGACATGGGCACAAAACCCCCCACCTCGATCCCAACTACATCCACAACTGAGAAACCTTCCAAAGGCTTTTAAGCTTTCCCCCCCATTTCTCCCCAAGAAGAGCCCTTTAAAGGATCAGCTGAAGAAACACAGTGCAGGTGCCTCTGCTGGGACCTCTCAGCGAGCCCACGAGGGGCTGTTTGGATGCAAAGCACAGGGACGGCGGGTACACGAGGGTGGGTTGTTTGTGGAGCTGCAGTGATGTGCTCCTAATGGGTACAAGGATGTGCTGACATCGGAAGCGAGGCTGACAGGCCTGCAGTTAACTGTCACTCCTGTCACAGACTTAATAGCTTTGCCAGGCACCCTCTAAGCAAATGAAGAGAAGAAAGATCTTGCCGTGTGACAGCATTCAGAAAGAATGCATGTGAATGTCATTATGGTATTGAAAGTGTCAGGTGCCAGCCAAAGAGCCCTGATCAGATAGACAAGCATCGTGCTGGATGCTTTCAGGTTATTTGAAGCCTGTCATTTCTATTAGCAAGCTAACCACAAGTGGAATCCTTCATTAGTTTGTTTTGCTTAGTACAGATGCATCAGGGGATGCAGGCCTGGGCCCTTTTGGCTTTCTCCTTATTAACAGCTCATGATGGCTGGCGAGCAGAGGGGACACACACAGGCTCCTTCCCCTCCGTGCCTGCTCATTAGTGCCTGGCAGTAGAGAGCAGAGACGAGTGGACATTGGCACAGGTTGGCTCCCTAGTTCTTGGAGAAGGCCAAGAATAATCTCAGTAGATTTAATTAAAACCGCAGTGAACAGATGGGGAAGATGGAAAGAAAATGCAACTGGAGACCTCTCATCTGCTGGGTCTCTGCGCTGTAATGAGGCCTTTGCTGCTCGGGTGCCGTCCCTGCTGCTCCCGCCACGACGCTTCGCCTCCAGTGACGCGCGGGGGGCACAGCCTGAGGGGCACAGCCCAGAAGGGCACAAGGGGGGCACATCCCGCGGGGCCAGAGGTGCCGTAA
>VYZU01014984.1:0-20000 GCA_013401355.1 Ceyx cyanopectus | reverse complement strand
CACAGAAGGACTCAAAAATGCTGTTCATCCCTCCATTCTTTTCAACAGGCAACTGCCCTTGAGCAGCCCTGAATTTCCTTCTCGTCTTCACTTGTCTGCTCATGTCCCAGGAATTATGTCATTCCTGAGATCATTCCTGAACTGCTGCAGTCTCCTAAACAGCTTTTATGACACCTCAGAATACCTGTAAAGCTTAAGAAACTTGGCATCACAAAAACAAGCGAGAAAAGTAACACTTCCCTAAAGAAGAATAGTACTCCCTGGGCAGGAGTACATGGCCTGCATTGCACACCATCCAAAGGTGACCATACGCTGCATCTGCTTTTTTTTTTTTTTTTGCAGATTCAGCATTTCAGAAGCTTTACAAAACCTGTAAGTATTAATTCAAAGAGTTCTTAAGCACTTGCATCACTTCAACGTGGAATAAAGACAGTCTTTATGTTTGTCTTACATAATCTAACAAGGTCTCGGTGGCTGGAATATGTTGGACACTACATGTATGTGCTGTTACACCCACGTGGGCTTGTTCTGCCACAGTGATTTCTGAGGGAGTGACTGCTGGCATGTGCCAGGGCAAGACCAAAGTCTGCCTGATTGTACTGCTCCCTGATCACCAGCCAATGGTTTGTCAACACCCCCTTTGAATCAAAGCCCACTGCTTTTTAATAGGTGCATGAAAAATACATTAAAAAGATCAAGACAGTCACTGCACAGAACTGTGATGCACAGTTCAGTTTGGACTGGCAATGACAATTGCTACTCTTGTCTTAAAACTGGGTATATAATACAGGTACAGAATAATACCCTGTGCTTCATAATAGCACCAGTTCACCCCAGTCACGGATCATGGCTCCACAATGCTAGACCATCTATGAGCACTCAAACCCAACATTTCAGGGGATACAGAGGCTTCCTGAAAGTACTACTCTCCTATAAGAAAGGAAAATAACATTCATTACCTCAACTGACATATAGTTTGGTTGGGTCATAAAAGCACTTCTACAGATGTGAGAAAAAAAGCAGCAACATGTTCATGGTTTGCAAACTCAAGTTGGCAAGTAAGAGCAGCAATGGGGTGAAACTATGTCATGAGTCTTATTTAGTAAAAAAGCAAGAAGGTGACTCTGTGTTCATGGTGTTCTCTCATCTCTATTCTTGAGAGATACCCACTTGGCTTTCCAAAGCCTAGCACATGCATTTTGGCCTCCCTAATTCAGAAATGATCCAAAGCAAGCAAAATACCCATATTTAAATCCAATTGATATTCCTGCCTGGTAAGTAAGTACATTTGGCAACTACACACAGACAAGAGACAGCCTGTTCCTCTTTCCAGGACACCAAGTGAACTCATGCACAAACAGGAGTAACTTCAGGAGCAAAAAAAAATCTTCCAACAGGTTGAGCAACGGGAGCTTCAAACTGAAACCTATAATGCAAAAGAAACTAACTACCCTATTTTAAGAAACAAGAAGGAATGTAGAATTACATCAGGTCTCCAAGCACAAGCAGGCAGCTGAGTGTGACAGTTCCCCAGCAGATGAGTGTCCCACCACTGCTGGGTTGAACTGTAGAGAAGCACAATCTTCAAGACTAGGTCTTTTGTTGGTACTGTTTGTTTTTTTCACTAATTGTACTTGGGTGATAATGGAGCAGGGAAGAAAATAAACAAGCAGCCAGTGCATGTGGTGATCTGCTTAAAAATAGTTCAGATGGACTGGGGTTTTAGCCTTTATCTCACTGGCTGACCTTGCTAATACAGTATGTAGATCTCTTGCCAGCTAATCGGCGGACTGTAAAGCATGGTTTCAAGCTGTGGGCAATGATCTGTAACAGGAATGAATGAGTGGGTTTTAGCAGCCAGGATCTGTAGCCTACTATCTGTATCTGACAGCTGTCACCCTCCCGACAGAGGCCAAGGCCTAGCCCTGCATTTAAAAGCAGCATGGCTGATCAGATTACTAGGACAGTGTGTCAGAACTGCCTGCACTGAACTAGAGAGACAGAAAGTAAATCTATAAATAGCAGTTTGGCTTGTCTCCGTGAACCACTGAAGGATAACCAATATTGAACAGCAAATGCAATGTTTAGCCTCTGAAACCAGCAGAACACAGCTCCTCTGAGCTCAGAAGGTGCTGCCTGATGAGGTGAGGGCCGGGCACGGGAAGCTTTCTGGGCGGGGGAGTCACTGTCCTGGCAACATCAACGGCTGTGGTTGCAAAAGTAACGTGTTCAAAAGTTCTTGGTCCTCAAGATGTTGAAAGCAACACAGCACAAAGTCACCTTCGACCAAAGCCACCTTTGTAGAGAATGCACACAGAAAGCTGGCCCTTCCCTGGGGAATCCCAGTGCTCAAAGAGATGCTGTGATAAAATGAGACCCTCTCTGTTTGATACCTATTGTACCTGGGAACCAAGTTTACAGCCAGAATGGTTGAGCTTTGAAAGGAACTCAAAGGCAGGGATGTTGGAACTGTGGCTTCTAAAGGCCAGGGCGATAGCAAAGGTCAGTTACTGAACATCAAGGAGTGATAAAAGACCTGACCAGCACTCTGCAGTGTGCATCTGCTCTCTGAGGAGCCATTCAATACTCTTAGAAGGTTCTGCTGATAAAAATAGAATATCTGAAAACTTGTAAACAGCTTTTGAAACACAGCCCAGAGGTCAGTGGAGAGGAATGGAGAATGGATCATGAGCCAAGGCAACAGGGAACCAGAAAAAGAATAATGTGGTAGATCCCATGCCATTGCTGAAATATCAGACAATACCAGAGGCTGCTGCAGGTAAAACAGAGGTCCAGGAAGATCTCAGATGACATGAGGAGTCTTGGGACCCTTCTGCAGTAGATAGCAGCTTCTTTATTGCAGTTCTGAATTGGGAAGGGTGAGCTGCTGCTCTATCAGCCTATGCATGCTCCCGGTGATGAGATGTAGCTCTGTCCATGGATACTCAGGAAAGAAACAAGACTATGGTTCATCTTCTGCTTAACCTGGTTAGTGCCAGGTAGAGTCTTGCTTCAGACCCCAGCACATGTCTCAAGCCAACAGTTCCCCATGTGCTTTGTAGGTAGCAACAGATGCTGCCAACTGATGGTTGGTTGTTGTTTGAGCTGTTCTGTTCTCCATCCAGGGAAAGACCACACTCTGCCATCGTACAACAGTCAAGAATAACTAAAAAGCACAAGGCGTGGATTCAACTATCAGATAAGCTTTTTACATTGAAAATAAAGAATGAATAACTGAACATGAATAACTAGACATAAAGAATATAACTTTTTACATTGCTAAGATAAAGAGCCCACCTCAAATAACTCAAGGGACACAAATATGGCTGTCTACTTCAAAACCAGCTCAGAGGAGTGAGACAAATCAGTGACATGTGAAGGCCAGCCAGCTCCATGCCCTGCCTCCTACAGAGACACACAGCAGCACACACCAGCAAGCACCCAACTCATCCTTCTCCACAGCAGGCTTTTCTGAAGCTCAAGGACTTCCGAGGCACAGGTTGGGGCCTCTGTCTTTCAAAGCTGGGCATGGATCTTTTCCCCATGAATTTGAAAAGAGGAAGAAGATGATATTTATCCCCCGAATTGAAGAACAAATCAAAATCTTTTCAGCCCATAAGTTTCAAAACAGCAATTTACTGGTACCCAAGTGTCATGCTTACCCTTGGCCACAGTGATGGATTTCACTAAGAGCTGACTACTTCCATCAGCGTGTTTTTCTCAGCTAATTTAGTGCTCATGAGCTACTCCTCAGTGACCACCCTGGCAGCGCCTGCACCTCCTCCCTCGCTCTGTCCCCAGCGGCGAGGGACACGGAGGAACCTCCCTGGGCTGAGCGGCCAGTTTAGTACCTGCCGGTCCCTCCCAGGCTTGTTCTCCCTGCCAGGCCTGTCGCCCAGGGTGCCAGCTGCCTGCCAGGAGCTGGGCTGGCACCCCAGGGGCTCTCCTTCCACGCAGGGTGCCGAGCAGGCGTCAGATGGCAACAGCTCCTCGCGCGGCTGCAAACCACTGACCTACATTGCGGTCCCCAGAGCCACCCCAGGCCCCCCCAGGTTCTCATTAGTAACAGATTCTTATTTATTTCATCGAGTCAGTGGCTTCTGCCAATACACTCCTAATTAAGAGCTGACTTCTTTCATAACCTACAAAGTCCTATTTCCACCTCTGTCCCAACATGCAGAGAACTGGGAGCCTTTCCTGGGGCTGAGCTTGTCCTCCATTTAAAGGCAGATTCTACACAAAGCAGCAAGGCATTTTGGTTTATTTTTTTTTTTAAAGACAGCATAAAGCAACAAAGTTTGAAGGACATCCAACATTTATGCTGTGTGCCCGCTTAATATCACAAGGGACTTTCCACAGGAGCAAAGGTTTTCTTAATCAAGGGTCTCATTGGCTGGCAGGATCAAATCATGTATACACCGATATTTTGCTTCTGGCAATACCTTAAACCCACAGTTAGGCAAGTGTAGAGATTGCAGTGGCCTTGAAACTGGAGCATGGTTTATACATGGTATACACATCTTTGAGGATTTGCAGAAATCTACAAGGGATCTAATGCTTTTCCACCTATTGACATTTACAAAGCAGTTTAAATCATGCATGAGAGGCCTCAGGCACATGTAGTTCACAAAACATAACTCTGTGCTCCCAGGGAATTGGAGCTGACCAAGGCTCTTTATTAGAGCCGACAGTGACAGACAGCTCCTGCAAACCCTGCACCCGGAACGCGCCGCCCAACGGCACCACTTAATGCCACTGGATAGATTATGCAGATCACCCAACTCAAGCCTTGCTTGTTAAATAAGTTTCCTGCTTTCCTCACTCCCACTGCCCCTCTTAGGAAATACCCTCCCTGGCTTTATCAAGGGAGCTGTTTCCTAAATTCCTTGATCAATCGCCTGCTTTCCAGGACTTCAGACATGCGGGGTTAGCTCTGAAGATAAGACAGCGACGCTTAAAGAGTGAGAAACACTGAAACCTTTTCACCTAGCAGCACAACACTGCCATGCACACACCAGTTAATCCCTTAAAAACTTAACAGCTATTTGGCTGATGAAAGAATAGGAGGCATTTTAAGGAATCCATCATCTCTGACAAGTCACCTTGAAGCTCTGAGTTCCCAGTGCAATATCATTTTTTGAATATATGCTTTTGCTACATACGAACGAAGAGCAAAATCCTGAGATCCTTGCCCAAGTTTTGACCAGTTCTTAATTTCATTTTGAAACTCTCTAATACAGATTATCTGAGAATAAGACTTCCTACCAAGAAAAAGAGATTTTTTTTTTATAATTTGATGGTATCTTTAAGCTTGTGAATAGTGCTTAAGGTATTTTTGTAATATATATACAGGAAGACAACCACTAATGAGTACACTGACAGCCTCCTGTGACTGCATGTTGAAGTGTCCAGCCATGTGAAGACTGCATTTACATACATATATAAAAGGAGAAATATTAAGGAGACATTTAAAATTAATACATCAAGGTTTGTGTATAAAATCCATGCAACTATGTACATGCAGATGTACATATCTATGTATTTATATTACATAGGCATATGTATATGCATGTATATATTATAATGAAAATTTGTAATTATCACACATTTACTGAGAAAACAAAATACAGAAATTGTTAAGGCAAACAAAAATATTAAAAGTTCCTCTTTTTTAACTGATTGATGGAAATTAAAAATTTTAAAGAAAGAAACTTAGTCTTGCAGTGACACCTCTGAATTATTCCTAGTGGCTTGCCCAACCAACAAGCTGTGCCATGCTAGGCTTGGCCTAATGAAAATAGTTTGCTTAATCTCACTCTTTCAGTACCCCAGAAGCACTACTGGCAAATGGAAATAGCTGATTTTTGGTTTGTGTAAATAGGAAGCAGAAACAGATGTAGACTAAACTACTTTGCTTAAGGGGAATCGAGGGAAGGGAATGTTCTTCACACCACCAGTTTGGTTTTCCTTTAAATCCCTGACTAAAAAAAGCAGTGAAAACCCCTTCCAAAATGCATTCAATAACTGCAAACAAGCTTAATGGGGCCTCTTTCCAGTCACGCTTTTGTTACTGCTTGTAAAACACACAGCAAATCATAAAGCATGACACCAATGGAGACATAAGAGGCATTTAGCACTCGTGTAGAATCACAGAGTAACTCCAGCTCTTCAGAAATTAGACAGATAACAATGAACGTCTCGTCAGGTTTTACAGCTCGATCCGCTGCCCACGGAAATCAGCCAAAGGTGATAATTGACTCTGGGGATACTGGATCAGGGCCCTCCACAGAGCAGGCACCTGCACGTTGTAGAAGAAGTTAAGTCTGTTCAGCTGCTTTGTTCCCAGGCTTCTCTAAAATACCTTTGCCATGGATACTGCAGCTTTCTCACTGGCAAGAGGGTGCGCTGGGTCAGACCCGGGCTCAGCAGGCTCCTCAGGGAAGGGTTACAGCAACAGTTAATCACATCTTACTGATCACAGGATCAGCTGGTCAGAACCAGCAGTTCTTTAGCAGTTTCCCTGTTTTCTGTGCTCACGCACAACACCCTGGATGTCTCTGAGTTTTCTTGTGCAATACTTCTTCAGCCACTCTGTGCATTAAATCAGAGATAATCTTCCAATTGCCATAGATTTTCATCAGCTAAGAAGAATTGCTTCAGAAATATTGCTATCAGTTCATGTCGCAGAAGAAGCAGCAAAATTCATTTTAAAAGGACCTGAGCATTAGTTTTATACACAGAGTGATAAGTGTGATACAGGCTCATCTACCAGCTAAATAGAAATGCCAGCACAGTCACCCACAAACCCGTCAGACTGGTAGCAAACCAGCAGTGGGATAACTCCAACTACTGAAGAAATTTCTGCAAACAGCCTGTGAGCTTTAAAACAGTGAAATTCATCACGCTCATCCAAATCCTGATGGTGAACCGTTTATATAGCAGTGAAAATTGGCAGGGAATAAACACTGAGTGAGGAAAAAAACAACCCACAAAATCAAACAGTAACCTCAAAGCGTATCGCAGAGGCCGTTAAGCTAATGACTCCAAGATTGCCAATGGTTTTGCACATTACAGCAGCTCACTCCTCCACTGGAACTCAAATGAACTCAGAAAACTTTACCAGGAAACCAGGCAGAGATTATTTAGAAGAAACAGCAAGGAAAGAAGTGTCTTATATCAGTAACTGACATGCAAACAGCTTTCTTGATCCAATTGTAGTTAAACTCCGTGACAACACAGCAGCAATATGAAAGAACTCAGGATTGTTTACCTTCAATATGCTATAAATATCATTCTAAGGGCAGAACAGCTGGTTTACTGAGGGAACAGACATATGCAGCACAACTCCTCACCTCTAATTATGAGAATAAACTGTATTTCACATTTCTTTCATTTCCAGGTCTTTTCTTTGATTTACATCTGATAGGGTTGCAATGAGCTGGACTTCTCAGAGANCCAAAGGTGATAATTGACTCTGGGGATACTGGATCAGGGCCCTCCACAGAGCAGGCACCTGCACGTTGTAGAAGAAGTTAAGTCTGTTCAGCTGCTTTGTTCCCAGGCTTCTCTAAAATACCTTTGCCATGGATACTGCAGCTTTCTCACTGGCAAGAGGGTGCGCTGGGTCAGACCCGGGCTCAGCAGGCTCCTCAGGGAAGGGTTACAGCAACAGTTAATCACATCTTACTGATCACAGGATCAGCTGGTCAGAACCAGCAGTTCTTTAGCAGTTTCCCTGTTTTCTGTGCTCACGCACAACACCCTGGATGTCTCTGAGTTTTCTTGTGCAATACTTCTTCAGCCACTCTGTGCATTAAATCAGAGATAATCTTCCAATTGCCATAGATTTTCATCAGCTAAGAAGAATTGCTTCAGAAATATTGCTATCAGTTCATGTCGCAGAAGAAGCAGCAAAATTCATTTTAAAAGGACCTGAGCATTAGTTTTATACACAGAGTGATAAGTGTGATACAGGCTCATCTACCAGCTAAATAGAAATGCCAGCACAGTCACCCACAAACCCGTCAGACTGGTAGCAAACCAGCAGTGGGATAACTCCAACTACTGAAGAAATTTCTGCAAACAGCCTGTGAGCTTTAAAACAGTGAAATTCATCACGCTCATCCAAATCCTGATGGTGAACCGTTTATATAGCAGTGAAAATTGGCAGGGAATAAACACTGAGTGAGGAAAAAAACAACCCACAAAATCAAACAGTAACCTCAAAGCGTATCGCAGAGGCCGTTAAGCTAATGACTCCAAGATTGCCAATGGTTTTGCACATTACAGCAGCTCACTCCTCCACTGGAACTCAAATGAACTCAGAAAACTTTACCAGGAAACCAGGCAGAGATTATTTAGAAGAAACAGCAAGGAAAGAAGTGTCTTATATCAGTAACTGACATGCAAACAGCTTTCTTGATCCAATTGTAGTTAAACTCCGTGACAACACAGCAGCAATATGAAAGAACTCAGGATTGTTTACCTTCAATATGCTATAAATATCATTCTAAGGGCAGAACAGCTGGTTTACTGAGGGAACAGACATATGCAGCACAACTCCTCACCTCTAATTATGAGAATAAACTGTATTTCACATTTCTTTCATTTCCAGGTCTTTTCTTTGATTTACATCTGATAGGGTTGCAATGAGCTGGACTTCTCAGAGAGACGGGCAGGGGTGTGGACACCAATGCCTTGAGTAATTCAGCTTAGGCAAGAAGGCACCAAAGAAGGCTCACTCGTGGCCACCACTCAGGAGAAGAGGCTGCCAACTTTCTTCATGGATTATCTCTCCTTTGGGAAAGGAGTGACCCGAGGCAGAAGGCTCTAACACATCTCTGTGTGGATTCTCAAGGCTGAGGCAGTTGTGGCCAAGGAGCTGTAAATGTGACCCAACCCCGTGAGTGTCTGGTGCCAGTCTGGGGGCTCCAACACCCTGGTGCAGCAATGGTACCAGAGATGCTGGAGGGCTGTGCACCTGAATCGGGTCAGTGCAGCAGTGTTCAGCCCATGAACAGCAGTCAGAGCTGCAGGACTCCCTGATGGTGCTGGGAGGACCCACTGCTGCTCTGGGCTGTGCAAACAGTGCAAAACAGTTCTGTCCCACAGGTCTGTGTGCACGACCATAAACTGAGACTGTGTTAATCAAAGGTGATCAAATACAGCAAGACTGCTGTCTTCTGCTCATGCAAACAACTTCTCCACTGTGCTTTGATCCAGTGGCTCATTTCAAACATTTCTATCTGTCCTGCGACTGGTTCGTTGTCATCTCTGGCCAGTCCCCAGTCTGTTACTAATTGGCACTGCTGTTGTCAGGCTTGGGAACGAGGCCAGGGCCAGAACAGGCAGGAAAAATAATCCCCTGCTCGTTCCCCAAAAACGGCTTGCTCTCCTTGGGAGCACTTCTGCTACCAGCACACGGGAAGGCAAGGCAGTCGTGCTGCTGCCCTTGTGCTCTGCAAACAGAGCTCGTTCTCGAGGGGATATTGATCTCAACACACTAGTTAAAAATGCATTAAATACATTTTTTTCCTTTCCCTATTTGATAGATATAATTATGGCAGCCCCTAGAACAACATGCCTGTTTGTAGACTGCTTTCAAATTCATCTAATTTGTATTGCCAGATGGTATGAATGATTGCTACAGATAAACTTTGGATACGTTCCATTATTAATTGACAGAAGCATGGTCACAGCAGAACGCTCATCCCACACTGCATATCTGACAATTAATGGTTAAAAGATGAAACTACTGAGGAAGAAATGAGTCCCCCGAGTCCCAAGTCCCATTTTATAGCCTTGAGAACTAAATTTAAACAACCAAAATGTATTATGCTCTTAGATCTCTCTACCAACCTCCCTGCACTCATTCCATTTTCAATCCTGCCAATAGCTCTTTGCAGAAGGCAGGCCACGGTCGTGGGTGCCACACGTGGGACTGGGAATCAGCTCAGGATGACAATACTGAGGTCAGATGGTTGTCACAACCACACGTCTCAACCCAAGGCTCACTGCAGATGGTTGGTTTCCAGCTGGTCCTCTACATAAAACAGGGACGAAGACATGGTAACAAAGGGCATTAAACTGCAGTGTAGACAAGACACCTGCACCAGAAGGAATGATGAAGTCCCAAGGAGATGGGAATACCTCAAATTTCTGTATTTTAGAAAACTGGTATCTAATGAGCATGTCCTCAATTAATTAAGCAAAAGCTAAGGAAAAGCCAAGTGCTTAAATGGATAAAAATTTTCCTTTTTTAAGCTAGCCCACCAGACCACAACACCTACATACAGAACCTGTTTCTAAAGGGAGTCATTATCAGCCAAGAAATCCAGAGTTTTGGGATAAAGACACAGACCTGAAATACACAGAGATGATGAAAGATGTCTTAAGATGGGGAGAAAAAGGAAAAGAAGAAAAAAAAGCTTTTTATCTTCTTGCCTTGAAGTATTTTTTTTCTCTTACTGCACCCTGAACAGCACGACATATCTTAGAATCAACATTTATCATTACAGCACAACTTTAATCTGCAAACTCTTGTGTGTCATATAGATTTGCACATGCCTTTTCCTAAACACACATACTGAGCATAAACAGCTGAAAAGGAACATAAACTACTTCATCTGAGGTAGGACAATATGGCAAGCTGGCAGAGAACACCTGCACTGTATCATGACCTAGAGACTGATGAGAACAGGGTTATAATTGCAACTGCAGAGTCAATTCTGCAGAGATGAAGAATACAAAAACCCTAAATCAAGTTTGACTGGCGCTTGCAGGCTAATAACCTCCCCTCTGCCCTCCTATACACATTGAGCGACTATAATGATATGCAATGATCACAAATATCCACAAGTTCAAAAGCTGAGCTGTGGAATCAGCTCTTTAATGATGTTAAGACACTGATTTGTATGTGCGGAAGGTAAACACGCCTGGCAAAAAAACCCCAAACCTAACTAAAAAATAACAACTTGTGTAGGGCACGGATTTCTTCATTGTTTTATTTGAGTTGAGGTGCAGCCCCGTGCTACCCTCTGGTGTGTTCCTGAACTCCTTCCTCAGCCCTATTGATTGCTGCCTTTCCTCTGGCTGGTATATATGGCATCAACACAAAGGTGATACCTACAGTCAGCATCAGATCTGACTGTTCCCGACAACTCCTGTGATACGGCAACCTCAGGGACTGGAGGACACATCTGTGAGTAGATGTAGTAGCTGCCATCTGCACGAACTGCATTATTTAACTGCATTGGCACTGATTAACATTTGCTGTAACCTATGGTAATGGGCTCTGGGGGCCTTCCATGTCTGCTACACAGTGGCAGCTGATGTCTCCTGCTCCATCCTTAAAACAGGATGTTTTAATTTTTAATGGAGCACATGTTCGATTGGCTATACAAACAGGCTAATCTGCAAAGCATGTGCTCAATAACAAGCCAAGCTATGCAGCCAGAATAACAACACTGCTCTGCCATGCACGAGATGCAAGAGGCATCCTGCTTTACGCCGCCATGGCTCAGCTCTGATGGTCAAGAGAAATGACTGTGCACGTTCCCCGTTTTCAGCAGCAGCCCTCAGGAATTAGCTGCTTCCTCTGCTGCACCTCGGGCTGCCAGCTCATTTCTCATTTGGGAAAATAAACTGGAGAGTTGACAAAGTTCAGGTGGCTGGAACAGAAATCACGACGGTGCAGCAGAAGCATTTAGAGGCAAAGCTCCAGCACCCGCTGGGAGGGGAGAGCTCGGGCAGGGCTGGCGCACGCAGAAGAAAAAGAAGCTGGTGGGCATTTAAGCAGACAGCAGAGAAGTGGATGCTTCCCTACTGCTGAAAACAATATATGAATAAAATTCTTCGTGACCATTCTTCCTCTCAGATCTCATGTAATCCACAGACATTCTCCTCCAAGGCACGTCTACTAAAATCACCACGTCAACATTTTTTTGTGTAAAAGTACAGCCAGGCTCTATGATACTGCTCAGTTTTGCTTACACAAACTCCAGTGCATTTTATTCTTGCTCCCAACAAGGAGTCCTCTGGAGATGAAGGCTGTAACGTGATGGTTTAACATATTTATGATAGGGGAGGGAAGCTACCATAGTCCCACGCACTCTCCCTTGAGATAGCATTTTTGGGGCTGGATACAGGCCCTAACTGAAGTTCTGCAGCCAAAGAGATAACAAAGAGATAAGAAAGCCCACTTGCACAACAGACACATATAGGTCGAGATATATTTGCTGGAAGCAGTTGGGTGGGAACCCAGGAATCTCAGGCTTTGTGGTTGCCTGCAAAACCTTGTCAGGTTATTAATTTTCCAGATTCAAGGAGTTAGCTTCTGTTTCCTATTTTTTTCCTGTAAGAAGCATGTTTTCCAAAGCTCAGTAGGGTTTTCTTCTGCTTTTTTGTATCACTTGTTACCTCTGACCTGATTTGTCTACAGAATATGCCAAATCTATAACAAGCACGGGCTGATTAAACAATTAATGGAATGCTATTTTAGGACAACCTCATCTTCCTTCAAACCTGTGCTCACGACTATGTCTGAAGCACAAACATAACTGACCTTTCAAAAAGGTCACTTTTATTTTTATGCGTTTTCCTCCATGATGAATTACACCTTTGAGAAAGGCACTAAATAGGAAACCTTTCAATAGACCCAAGAAAGTTACAGGAATGTTAAGAGGGATTTAATTCCTCTGGTCTTCACAAAGTACACACAGGAAACGTTCATCATTTGGATTAGTGAAGGCTTCTAAGGAGCTAATGAACACCTTTCCCTGCCCTAAGACATGAATCTTGAAGATGTGAATGTGATTATCCTTCTTGTAAACAGCCAGGCAGGCCTTGGAGCAAGCACTTCAGCATTAAGAACTGTGTTTTGTGGATCCATTTCGTGGTCTGCTGCTGGAGAACAGACCAGGCATTCACCCTTTGCTGATGGTCACCCTGGAAGCCCATATGAAAAGCCAGATGGTTGTTGTTTCTTTTAAGCTTTTGCAAGGTGTTGGAATATTCCAAAACACACATAGAAAAACCCACATGAAATCCCTGTAAACTGAGAAGAAGGGACAAAACGTCCTCACACAGCAACCTAAAATCCCCATCTGTGAATGCTGCTGTGGCCTCAGTGAAACATCAGGAGAAATCCCAGCCTGGGGTTAAACGCTCCATCTCCTTTCCAGCAGCACCAAGTGCCTGAGCTGATCTCTACAGTAACAAGATCTAAATCAGTGAGGGCAGTATTAGAGTTGAGAGATAAAACAAGTATTGATTGGTGTGCTGGAGTCCATGTGCAAAAGCAAGCTTTGAACCCTTTTGATAAGAAACCTTGTCTGAGAAGTCAAAAACTCCCAGGAATGGAACTGGATTCTCAGTAGGCACAGTCTACTGACATCTGAAGGGGCCAACAAAAGGTCTCCAGTTATTTTTGCATCTATCAAAATCACCCATATCATGTATGGAATAGTTCTCAGCATAGCAGCAATCATCCAAGCCCAAATTCCAGGCAGTCTGGGGACAAAAAAACCTAAGCAGTGGAATTCAGGTCTCTTCACTGCTACGAGAAAACGGAATTTATCTCATCTTTAACTCAGGAAGGTTTAGTCTGCCCTACAGAAACCAAAAAGCTGCTACATTAATGCACAAGGGTGTCCTTTCCATCAAGTTCCTTAATTAGCTTATCTGGAGAAAAAACTATACCAATCAAATTAAATATTAATCACATATAAACTGCTGATCACAATCACTGGGGGTTCACACATGCAGAACGTAGGGAGCGCAGTGTGATTTCTTTTCCCAGAGAGTTTCCTCCTGCTCTCTTTCCATTGCCAATTTAGCAAATTCACATAAAAAAAAACCAAAGCCCGAGTTTTCCAAGTACAACATGAACAACAGAGCAGAAGTTTTTCGACACGAAAATATTGAACTAAAAATCCAGTTCCTTTAAATCTTTCTAAATCCTTGCCTCTGATTGGGTTCATTAATAAACATGCTGGTTTTGTTACAGGGAGTGACATATGGCATAATCCGCTAACAGGAAGAAGTATTTTGCATTTTATTGTAGAAAACAAACATGCAAACAGGTTTTCACAGATGGCTTTCTTAGCTTCTGGGAGGAAAAAAAAAAAAAGCTTAATAATGCTTGAAAACAATTCCTGCCCCCCCCCAACTCCTTAAAAGAAGACAAGGAAAAATATTTGACTGCAACTGCTTTTCAATTCAAGTAAGTTCTACTCTGCACACCAACTTCCTTTATAATGCTGCTACTTCTTTAGTTATGCATGAAATAAAAGCCTATCAACTTGCCAGTGTCTGATAATATGTACTTGGAAGAAGGAAAAAAAAAAAGGGTGAAATTCTTGGCTTTGGTTAACTGCTCAGTGCTGTGAGAAAACCACCAAAGTAACCACAGAAGGCTTTTAATCAAGAGGGATTTGGATCTCAGCAACTAGACCCCTGCCTGTATTCCCTCATCACTCTGTTGGTTTGATTGCATGTGATAATGTGAAGTCTGTGGTCATTGGAAAAAATACTCTATTATTTGAAATCTAAATTATTAATAAGTTGCAGTAAGTCAAAAATTCTTTACGTACACATAGTGTCATAATTAAAAATGCAGGGCACCTAAGGAGTGGTCATTCTCACTCAGTCTTGCAACCCTGTTCCATAACCACTTTCCCACTGTAGCTTCTTGGGAGCAATACAGACCTTACTCTGAACTTTACTGTGCTCTTGGTGAGGTCGGATTTGCAGGATGAATGTTCATTTTGGTCCAACACAGCCCACTGTACAATCTCCAGGCATCCCAGTTCCCTTCTCTGCCCATAACATCAATGTTCCTTGCAGTGTGCAGATGGGGATCTCATAGATTCATAGATATTAGGGGTTGGAAGGGACCTAGAAGATCCCAGTCTCATGGGAGTCCAAAAGACCAAGTGAGGTGCTTTCTGTACCACTGGAAAGGAGGATAAGGTCAGTCCATGAACTGCAGGCTCTGGGCTTGCCCTGGTGCTAGAATACCAAATTGCTGCAGCAGTTTTCTGCATGAGGTGTGCTTGGGAGCTGGCTGTGTGGTGAAAGCAGCCAGTTTAATCCCTCTGTCTCCTTTGCATAAGGAATCTGAGCTGATGGCATTTAATCAGCTCCAAATTTACACTACTGATCACCTTTCCCATTTAATCACCACCACAGCCTTTCAAGAAGTAATTCCCTTTGGTTAGAATTAACAATGACAGGCTGTGTTTTTACACACTGCTGAAATGTGTAAAACAATCAGATGGAGAAAAAAACCCCCACCCTATGCCCTCCTTTTTCAGAGCTGATTTACGATATATATGCAAACCCTATTAAAGTTAAACCATCCTTTTCAGTGAAATGAGGATTTCCAACAAGCTGCTCTGCATTTTATTTAAGGATCCCAATGACGGATACAAACAGTGGTAATCAGCTCTGTGGCTACTATAGGATATTTGGGCTAGGAGATAACATACTTAACCCTTAAGTGAGAAAGAGCTCATAAATCAGAAGCACTTTGTGAGGAAGTATAAGAAGACCCTCTCTTGTGAGCAGAAATCAAATGGTATCCTGCTGAGACACATTACACTCTTTTCTCCAAAATCTAAAGGTTAAATATAAAGAGAAATTAATGTGGAGAAAGAAGAAGATCAGGGGAAGTGGGGAAAGGAGTTGGTTAAGAGGAATGCAAATATCTAAATAGGTGGTTAATCCTATCCCAACAGCTGAGACAGAACTGGGGAGGAGGCTTGAAGAGGGGGAAAGCTCTTGGGAATGACAGGGGCTGGTGGATGCCTTCTAGCAGTCTTGGGTGGAGGGTCACCCAGCACCTGAGCAGACTCAGCAGCAAAGGTGCCCACATCTCCCAGGGGTGAAGAAGTGAAGGGGGCATTAAGCTGTGTGACACTGTGGCCTGTTACAGCCTCCTGGGCAAGGGGGTGCCAAAAGCATCCGAAGTTCTCGGTACCCACACACCTTCAGGGGAAAAAAAACAACCTGATGGAACAAGGCACTGAGCCAAACTGACCTGGGCTCCCCAAATGGAGGAGGAACTTAAGGCCAACCCTGAGGAGTACTGATTAAACCCTTCTGATGTGAGTGAACATGGAAGGCCAGGGAGGGGCATCCCTGTGCCTAGCACTAACACTGGCCGTAGAACGGAGACAGGATGGTGCTGTGAGGTCCTGTCCCATTGCAAACCAGCAGCAAAGCCCACAGGCTGCATCTTGGCCATCAAATACTCCCCGAAGGCTCACACACGACGTGCAAGCTGAAAATTATTCATCATAACTATTCACTCGAGGATCCTCCTGTGTTTTGTCCACGGAGAGGAGAGGTAAAAGCAAGCTACAGTGAGCAGTCTCCACGGCCAAGGAGTGCTCAGAAACCCGGGATGAAAGCTAATAGCATTTCTGTTTTGGTTTCATCTCGAGATTCCCTTCTGGGCTCCTGTGTTTTCCTTCTGTTCGGGGGAAGGGGAGCGAAGCAGGTGAGTGGGGAGCAGCTCCCAGAGCAGGCCTGTGAGTGGGAGGATTTTCTGGCAGGTGGAGAAGACTTGTTGTCAAGACACACGGCAGCAACAGAAGGCTCAGCTCCACGGTGCCATCTCCTCAGCTCACCCACTCGCACGGATGCCACGTGGGAAAAGCAAAAGGAATAAGGACTGTGGTGTGATGGGGGCTGGGGGGGGTTGCAAGGTGCAGGAAAGTTAACTCAGAGGAAAGGTTCCTTGGGAGGAGAGCAGGAAGGAGGCCAAGGAAGAACACTTGGGCTGTGCTGGTTTTCCTGCCTCACACCTGCAAGTCTCACTGATGGGTTTATCACTCCGGGTCTGGGGATGGGATGCAGCGTGCTAGAAACAGCCAAGCCTATCACTGAAGATGTGGAAAGGTTGTTTTTCTGGGAGCTGGTTGGAACTACAATGTAGATAAACACGGACATTTCCTCCAAAGATTACCCTCTGCTACAACTTCTTCTGCGTGCGTGTGCTGCTTGCAGAATGTTGAACTTGTTTCCAAAATAAATAGCTCCCAAAGAGGATTTAATAGGGTTTGCTGTTTTCCAGAGGAAATAGATTGCAAACAAACCGTTTCCTGCTCCTATTTCAAATGAATTTGGGTCCAATTATTTTCTTTTTTAGGATAAAGCTAAATGGACTATTCTGCCCTGTCCCTGACTGAGTTGAAGCATGATTTCTTTTGATTATGCTTTTATGTTGCAAAACGTAGGGCTCTGGAGACATAATGGACGTCTCTGGGAGAGTGGCAGCAATTTTCAAAACCCCCCCCTTTTTTTTTTCTTTCTTTTTTTTTTTTTTTTCCAGTGTGCCAATGCTTGTCAGCATTCATTGTGGTGCCTGCTGTGCCTGAATAAAAACACCGAAGGAGGTAGAGTGAGAGAGGGAGGGGAAAAAACACCCCAAACAAAATAAGTACTGTCCACCGTGCCTAGGGGAGGCTGGCACAGAGGTGGGTAGAATTCAATAGCATCTATGTAGGGTATATCTCCAGCACTAGATGAAGCCTGATTTCCGTTTTCTCCTTGTTATTCTGACTAGAGGTTTTACTTTTTTTCCCCCCTAATCCAGTTTTCTGGGTTTTTTTTGTTGTTTTGGGTTTTTTTTCCACTGGAGCAGTGACAATTAGTAGCTGTAGGGAGGGGAAACCTTGGCAGATTTCCCACCCTGACCTTTAATCCAGAACTCAACTTGTGGTCCAAAAGCTTCCTAAAATAAAGCACCGTCCTTTTCTTTGTCTAATTTATAAACAGTGTGGACCAGAAAGGGAAAGGGAGGGAAGCTCCCCTTGTTCTTCTAGATGGGAGGTGAATGCCATCATCTTGCTGGTATGGAGGGTAAAGCTGGGAAATCTGTCACCGTCTGGGTTTGGGGGGGGGGTGGTACTGAGAATCAAACCACCAATTTCCTTGAAGATAAAGACCTCTGTGTTGGCTGCAACTTAGGAATGTACAAAACATGTTCTCATCTTCCAAGTCAAAGAAAGAAAGAAAGAAAGAAGTCTGTTTCTATTTGTCTGGCTGTCTATAGCCCAGGGGCAATAAATTCTATTGCAGGGACAAGGATGAAAAAATAACATTTTTCAGTTTTGATATCTGGATTTTACAACAACAACAACAACAAAATAAAAGCACAAGAAAAATCCTTAATATGTAGGTGCTGAATCAGCCTCCAAGGATCCTTCCCAGAGTGAACCCTAGCACAGGTTCTCACAGCACACTCACTAGCTCCAAGCCCTAATTACAGCCAACCTTGTTTTTCCCTTCTTTGACAGATCCAGAGAGAGGCATGTGCCTTGGTCATTACAGCAGAACTCTGTAAGGTTTCATTTTTCATTTTCCTACTGGTTTGTATCAATCACCTTGGGCGAGTCTGATTAACAGCTCTGATCAACTTTCTACTTGGGATCGAGACCCTGGTCATAGGGTAAAAGGCAAGAGGCAGACAGGGAATGTCTGCAAGCATCTCCTCAGGAGGGTTCAAGCTGTCTTCTTGGGAAACAGCATCTGCATGGGCTTTTCAGCACGGGCAGGGCTGTGAGAACTGAGTATTGTCTTAGGATTGTCACTGTCACAGTTTGCATATCAGGTGTGCAATAGTATCACCACCTTTGCTCATATTCATGGGATAAAGATTTTTAATCAGAAGTCCTCTTAGTCATCTGCAGTGTAATTTGCTCCTGGGAAGGCAGAGCAGCCTCCAGTCTGCTCCAGGTTCATCTCACACATACACTGTGCTGCTCTCAGCACAAAAATGAATTCCACCTCTTAGACCCAACAGATGCACATGACAGGTTCTACCTGTTACAAAGAAAAAGGCCTCGGGACACATAAGTGACTACCAAATACCTGCCGAAGAGATAGAAACTCAAACTCTTCGGTGGCATTTAACTTAATATTTCTTAATTAAAATAAAATTGAAGAGAGGGGAGAGAAGAAAACCCAACCCTTAATTGTGTCAGCCATGGAAGAAATGTGAGATTGAGGGCTCCAGAGAAGAGAAAGTCCTTTTGGATTAAAACTCTACATTTTATATTTTATCTCCAAAAGGCTATAAATGAGGTTTGGGATTTAAAAAAGATTTCATATGATTTTGTAATTACCCAAGTTACTATTACCTGATTAACACAGGAATCCTAATAGTCTGTTGCACTTTCATTTCTCCAGTTGTGGTTGTCATGGGGCTCGACACCTGTCACCTGTTCATTTACAGGCATTTTAATTAACCTACATTATGTATGCTTTACTTTTTTTTTTTTTTCCCTTGGATTTAGTGCCTGAATTTCATATTAAAAAATAAAGTTAATAGCTACCTGAAGGAGGGCTGCTGCCAAAACATTCACAGTCAATCCTGCCACATCCATTTATCAGTACACAGCAGCCACCAGTGCTTAACTGGGAGAAGCACAGGGTAGCATCAATTCCTTCTTGCACTGATCTGGGTCTGACACTCAGCATTACAAATACAGTCTTTTGTGGGGTCGTGTGTGTAACTACAGACAACCTGGATATGGTTGGTTGCATGTGGACCTGCTTTGTGGGTTCTGATTCAGATAAAAGTCCTTGTGATTTTTGCCCGAGTACTGACAAGAATCAGGCCTGCTACTCTGTAATCATAACCTAGGAAAAGGAGTAAGGAGGCAAAAATACCCGTAACAAAAATGTATTTAGGTTAAGTGGTTCTCCCCAACCACTCTGAGCAGGCTGTTTTCAGGTTCTACCACACATGGACTGGCCTCACAAGGTGGAATTTTCCCTGAAGGCCAATAGCTGACAGGTCAGGTCCTGCCTTCCTACACCAACTAAAATTCAGTTGATTCTAGAAACCCAGGTAAGCTCCCAGGCAAGGGGCTGAGCTGGTGTGGAGTGGCTGAGAACCATCCCTGGAGCCCTGCCTGCCTCCTGAACTCTGTGGAGGGACCAAGTGGGATGCAGTGGAAGGACCATTCCACCACCTTGCACAACCTTAGCCA
>VYZU01014983.1:0-61897 GCA_013401355.1 Ceyx cyanopectus | reverse complement strand
GCCCCCCCGCCCCGCTGTACTCACAAGAGAGACTGGACGGAGCGGTTGGTCTTCAGGGCCTCGGCCAGCTGCTTGACGCGGTTGATGTTGGAGACGATGCCCAGGTTGAGGTTGAGCTGGGCGAGGGAGCGGGAATCGGCCACACCGCGGCAGACGTGCCCGAAGTCCCGCTCGGAGAGCTGGCAGCCCCGCAGCGATAGCAGCCGCACCGAGTTCTCCCGCAGGCTCTCGCAGATATCTCGGATCTCCGCCCCCGACAGCGTCTCCCCGGAGATCTGGATGGACCCCGGCAGCATCTTCCCCCTGCTCGGGGAGCCGCCGCCCGCCGCCGCCCGCCGATCCCGTCGCGGCGGACGGGCGCCGGGAGGGAGCCGCGCTGCACGCTCCGGGCCGGGGCGGGCGCCAACAGCGCCGTCAACGCCGCCGCCGGGCAGTCCCGGCCCGGCCCACCACGGCTCCGGAGGCGTCACCGCGCAGTCTTACCGGCGGCCGCCGGGCCGCACCGCTCCACCCAGTGGGGCAGCTACCTCTCCTCGGGAGGGGAGACCCAGGGGGGCCATCGGCGAGGACTAATCCGGAGCAGCGCCGGGCTCTAAGCTCCCCAGGACCGCGCCGCGCCGCTGCGCCAGGCAGGGGCCAGGCAGACCCGCCGCGCCCCGTCCTGCTCCGCCCGCACCTGCCGGGCCGCCCCGCCCTGCTCCCCGCCCCACCTCGCCCCACCCCACCTGCTCCCCGCCGCCGCTCCGGACCCTCCCAGCGCTCAGTGAGGGGCGCCTTCGGCACCCAGCCCCTCGCCGGGCGGGGCCACCTCCTCCTGGAAGAGGACGGGCGTGATGGCACCTCCATCCTACCCTGGCGTCCTCTGCTGCCATCTTGGCCCCCGGCACCACTCGAAGCCCGTGAAGGGCAACGCTGGTGCCTGCTGGCTCCTGCCTGCTAGCTGCTACCTGCCGCCCCAAGGTGATGCCGCTGCCAAGGCACCGAGGTAGGGCAGGAGGGGGTGAGGGAGGGTGAGAGATGCCCCTGGAAAGGCTCTCCCTGTGCCATCCCAAATCTTCCCCAGAGAAGTGGCCAAAGCCATCGGACTGTGGCATACTCTGTGCACCTTGATCTGAGGAACAGCAGTTTTCTGCTGGCTTTGGTAACATTTACACTTAAACCTGCTACATCTCGGGCTTGGACCTGTGGCTTTGTGGTGAGGTAGGTGTGAACCACTCCTTGTGGAGTGGTTTCAGGATTTCAGGCAGCTGGTGAAAGGTGGAGGGTTGGGTGGTGCTACAGGCACTTCCTTATCCCTGCAGCACACAGCCTGCACCCTCAGCGTGACCTCTGAGGTGTGGGGCATAACTCAGCCCCTGCTAATTCACAGGTGTGGATCAGAGGGATCTGTCCCCTCTCTTCCCCTCCCCAGGCTGGGTAATCCTGTACTTAGAGAGAAATAGGAAGCAGGGCCCCTGTGTTTTCAACTCCACTGAACTGAAAAAGGAAGCCACTGATGTGGAAATTAGGTTAAACCGCCTAAGTAGGCAGCTTTCTGCACGTAACTAATCTAGCTGCCACATATAGGAGCGCTCAAGTGAATTCCAGTCTGGTTGGCAACTTAGGGACAATCCCAGGCTTCTCAGCCTGGTTCACAGGACAGAGTGGAGAGAGGAGATGGAAAGAGGGTGAAAATAGGATGTGGAGTGGGATGTGAAGCAGTTCACCTGCACTGAAATGGAGGAGCAGGTCACCTAAGCTGAGGGTTGCACATCCTGAATGAGACATGGGGAGCAGCAGATAAGAAGTCAGACTCAGATGACAGCTTAAGACTTTGGCTGCAGCATCTAACAGTGTACGTGTCATCTACCCTTTGAGTAGTCTATTGCTGTCCTCTAGAGCTATCTACACAACTCTCTGTTTCCTGTTGCACAGGGGTGCATGAGCTTGAAACTGTAACTGCAGGTCATGCCAAGAACAGATCATCAGCTTGGCAACACATCTGTGTTGAGATGTGAGCAACAGCTGTGAGCATCCAGCCATGGCTTTCAAAGAGGAGTGACTCCAAGATGACATTAGATGGTCTAGGTGAGAACAGAATCCTATGTATTGGAGGGCTGCGAGGGGCAGAGCTGGATGTCAGTGGCACACACAGGGTGGCCAAGAAAATACCAGCTACTGATCCATACAGGTTTACTGGAAGACTGCACTTGGTCTAACTTTGCAGCTACCACCAGGTACTAACTAACCCATATTTCATTAAATAGGTTATTATTAGAAAGGTGCTTGGAGGAGAGCCCTTGGGACATGTCCCATTTCAATTGACAACAGCGGCCCCAAAGCACTGAGGAAGATGCCCGAGTGATGGCATCACCACTGCCTGTTGTCGGGAGCAAGAGCACATTGAGGAGACAGGCATCTTACCTCGCTTTTTGCTCAGATATGTTGGGAGAAGTGGCACAGGACCTAATGGGTCAAAGCTTTGGCTCACTGAACCTAATTAAGAGCTGTGAGGAGGACAATTTGGCAGTGGTATTTTGTGCTGAACTAGATACTGCTTCCTTGTCACATGCAGTTACCCAGCAGGTATGAGGAAGGTAGTACCTGATGGGGGCACAGGGAATGAGAGATTGACTCTCTAGACTGATGCCATTAAGAGCTATCATGTGATCAGAGAAAAATACTGGATGAGGAGCAGCTAGAGTGAGACTAGACAAGAAAAACAAATGGCAGATGAAACAGCCTATCTGTAACCCAAACCACAACTAAGGTGACAATTAGTGCAACAAGGATGGACTGGAAGAAGGGTTGGACTCTCAGGTACTGCAGAGCTCTCTTGCTTTGGCTCTCTCACTTGCTCTTCTGCTCTCTTGTTTCGATCCTAATCCTGAAACCCAGTGCCAAAATCCAGCTCCTCCACAGCATCAGTGAGGGTGACATAATTACCACTGGGGGGCTGGGTTCAGTACTGGCTTTGTACATATATGTATATATTTCATTATTATTTTCATTAAATTGTTCTAGTTTCCCTTTCAAATCACTAAGTCTCTCCCTCTCCCTTATTAACTTTTCACTCCCCTTTGGGGAGGGAGGGGGGTTAAAAGAGAGAGTCTGTTATGAGTCTGGGCTACCCTGACCCTGAATCGTGACAGGATGCTTTAATTTTATCTTCCTCTTCCTAAGCTTTATGTGTTTATTCTGTATTTCATAGAAAGGGGCTTATGCAGTTCTTAGAGAGCTACCCTTCCTAAAAAGGGGGAGGTGATGGCAGGGGGAATTATTTCAGATTTGCTGTGATGGAGAGAGAAAATTTTTTTTTATTTGCTGCAAGAGCTGTGTCAGGAAACAAAGGCAGAGATAGCATGGCATGATAGGGCTGTGAAGCTTGTCCTGGTAACCAGAGGAGTTGAGTAAGCACAGAGATGCCCTCCCACAAGGACTCACTAAAGCTGCGTGCTCCGCATGCTCTCTGGTACTGCAGCACACATGCATTTCCCTGCAAAAGTGCATCCCTCTGTGTCAGCAAAAGGAGATGCTGAAGCTCTCAGCTGAGTACTGAATTTCTGGCAGTACAGAAGAGTTCAGCTTCCAGCTGCTGCTTCACAGGAAGTTAATCAGGGCTGAAGAACTGGAGCAGTGCAAACCCCACAGCTTCCAGCACAGTGTTTGGTTGTCACCATGGTCATCTGTCCCCAGCTGACACAACACACAAGCTGTGCAGGGGGAGCACAGTTTGCTTACTGCTCTCTCCAGCACTTTGAGAGACAGTGCAGGCACTGCTTCATCCCTCTGATTTAGCTGTGGTGAGGCGCAGGATGGCAGCACAGCTCTTCTCCAACAGTGTCTGTAGATCAGCAGTGATAGAGCTTGGCACAGAAAGATTTTTCTTCTTGGCTGGACTTAGTCTAGTGACAATTGTCTCTTTTCTCCTTTCATTCCCCCCTGCCTGTGCTTGGAGAGCTTGCATCAAGAGAAACAGACCAGTTCTAGGCTGCCAGGGCAAGAAGTGTGAATTAGAAACCAACCTCCTGTGGAGTTAAAAAGAGGGAAATACCAGACTCAGCATTACCAACTAACACTTCCATTTTGCCCTTTGAAAGCAATAGAAACTCTAGGAGACTAAAGTGGCTCAATTGGTAAAAAGAAAATATGGAGGCTATGAGCCCAAATAAAAAAATCTGATTCCCCCAAATACCTTCCTCTGACTGGCATTCCTCAGCCAAAATAAAAGCTTCCCAAGGGGTGTGAGAAGTGAGAACGTATCTGTTACCTGTGTGTCTGTTAGCTTCTTGCTCTTGGAAGGGGAATAAATTATGAATTTGAAAATAAGCAAACTGTGGAGAATAGGTCTGTGACTGAAAATGCTCCAATCCTATCCAGTGACATTTTTGTCTTAACTGAAGCAGATGACCAGCCTGACAACAGCCAGCACTATCTTCCTCTCATTCATTGCAGCTTTGCACTGGTCTGAATGCCACTACAGATGCATCCTCTTCCACAGATACAACCAAGAGAGCAAAAGAGACAGCTCAGATGTGCTATCTTCCTTGTGCATGACTAACCTGTGGGTACACCAAGAAAGGGGGAACAGCCTAGAATTTTTTTCAGCCTGAGCATAGGGGTGAACTTCTCTGAGGAATGATTACAGAATCACAGAATCACAGAAATTAGGGGCTGGAAGGGACCTAGAAGATCATCTAGTCCAACCCCCCTGCCTGAGCAGGATCACTTAGNGTCTCCCCTCAGTCTCCTCTTCTCCAGGCTAAAGAGCCCCAACTCTCTCAGCCTCTCCTCATAAGGGAGATGCTCCACTCCCCTAATCATCTTGGTGGCCCTGCGTTGGACTCTCTCCAGCAAATCTCTATCTTTTTTGAACTGGGGTGTCCAAAACTGGACACAGTACTCGAGGTGGGGTCTCACCAGTGCATGATTCCTTAATCATCCAGAGCTAAAGGGACAGAAAAGGTAAAAATCACTCATCAGCTAACAGCTTTCTACTCTTGGAACAGTACAAGTTAAACCAATGAGGGAAGGCTACATCTGAACTGCTCAGCTGTGAGTTACTGCAGTGGGAGTAAGCCTAGGCTAGGCTGCTCCATTTCCCCATCTTTACTGGAGCTTTCCTGCTGGAGAGAAATGTGCCAACTTTATTACCACTTCCCTGTTTCTCCCTTTGTTTCATGGAAACACTGGAGAAAAGTTTACCAGAGACTCTTAAGGGGGCAGAAGTCCTTTCAGAAATAACGTCTTGCCTCAGCTTGGAAAGCCTGACAGCACACAGCAGACTGTGTGTCTGAGGGAGCAGGATGCTGCTCCTGTTCAGAGCAATGAGGTGAAAGTCCCACTGCTGGGAGACATGTAAGTATGCTGCATGAGGGTGGGCTGAACTAGCCTCTTAATAGACATCTCCCCAGAAAACCATGCATAAACATGCTGCCCCTGCAGTCTGAACTGACTTCCCACAAGAGCAATGTGGGTAGAAGGGTGAAAAGAACAAAAAGTGCTGTGAAAACATGAGGACAGTTACATTTCTGACAAGAAGGGAAGGTATGGTGAGGTAAGATAGCAGCTTGGATCAAGCCGAAAGAGAGGGATCAATCTGGAACATGACAAGGAAGAGCATGTGGTTAAACATTGTGCTGTTCCTGAAAATCTCCTGAGAAACTACAGTCCCCATGTCTCTTGGGCATTGGAAAAGTTGCCCAAGTCAGGCCACAGAAAATCTGAAGTAGGACAGCAGCAAACTGCAAAGAATCCTGCTTTGATTACAGGACAGGGCAGATAAAGGTGTAAGAGTCTCCCATTACACAAGCAGGCTCAAACATAAGACATCTTTCAGCACCAACATCAATTTAATTCTTCCCTCTTCAGGACAGGAACAGGGCAGATACCCCCTGGGGTTACATCAGCAAGCAGAAAGAGGGGTGAGGGACAAACTGCGCTGGGAAATCCCAGCTAAACATACAGGCAACAGGACCACTCTACTCAAGACAGCCTGGTGGGGTAAGAGAGTAGTAGCTCTGAGTCACTGAGGTGCAGTCTGCCCAGCTGCCCAAAACTGCAACCCAAAGGACAGGGCCAAGAAAATAAAACCAAGTCTTCTTCCTGCTGTTCTGTCCTGTTCTTAAGAGGCAGCAGGTTATGATGGCCTTGTGCAGCCCCAAAAGTAGTAAAGGAAGTGAGTCCAAGTCTGTGGAACTACAGGGTCAATGCAACGGCTTTGGCTGTTGTGTTCAGTACAGAATTGGAAATAACTGGAATGTCTCGGGCAACTCTCTGAAAGGGTGGCACGTTGGGTCCTTCCAATGTGTCCAGGATACCTGCAGGGGACAGAAAAAAGAGGAGAACAGCAAAAGTTAGTTCGATGCAGATGGCACATTTCTTCTTTCTCTTCAGTCTGGCCAGGTAGTGGTTGATGGTGGCAGGGCCCAGGTCATGCAAAGCACTTGCAGGCAATGGGAGGAGACAGCTAGCCCCAGAGACTGAACAGCAGTGAACACCTCCATCCAGAGACTGCAGGGTCTAGATCAGAGCTTGTCCTTGGTGCAGAGAAACTGCATGTTCCCAAGAGGAACATAAATTCCAACTTTCAGGGTGCCAGATCCAGTCTCCAAATGATCCCACCAAATGCAGACATTGCCAGGGATGCTTCTCTGCCAAGGCAGATGGATAAAATCCTTTCCCCACCTCATCCCAGCATAGATCCTGCTCTTAGAACAACTGTATGCTTTCAACCCAAGATACACTTGCAGAGTCACATCAGGAGCTGCAGCTGGGGGTGCAATGTGAAATTTTTAGCACTTCAGTGCAAACACAGACCATGCTTGGCAGTAAACACGTGTACCACTGCAAGTGTCCTCCAGTCCCTGTCAATAACCCTCTCAAGACTGGTAATCAGTCTTCTTGTGCCTTGAAGAAAATCGCTTGGAGTGTGTTTGATCCTATTTCATCTGCTGAAAAGTTGCAGATCAGGGCTCAGAATCTTCACTATATGAATGGATCCAGGAAAGATCAGTATTTACATCTAAAAGGACTTGTAATGAGATGTTATAACCCCAAATCACACAGATTTAGCTAAAGTACCATGAACAGGTCTGGCTGCTTAAACTCACCAAGAGGCTTGCAGAAATGCCTATTTAGGGATCTGAAAAGTCTCTAGTAATGGGGTGGGGGAAGATTTATTTTTTTTTTAAAGGAGATCAAGACTTTGTTAGGAGAAAAGAGAGACACAGAAAGGAGACTTGAACATGTAAAGCCTCATAAACACCATCAACTGAGGAAAATGCAGCTTCTGTGTCATATAACACAAGACAAAAAAAAAAAAGGTATTACATCAAGAAGGAAAAGACTTATGACACATTTCCTATCAGAGAAAAGCAACCTGACTTCAGCAAGATTCAGGAAGGGACTGAACATCTCCATGAAAGAAGAGTCAGTGCTGTTACACTTTACCTGGGGGAAAGTGTCCTGCCTCACAGCTGACACCTTATGTACCAAGACTCAACACACAGAAACTACCCTGTGTGTACCTGCTGCCCTACTTCCAACAGCTTCCTCTAGTGAAACTAGTGCTGGTCATTCGTGGGTTGGTAACTGGCACAGATGCCCTCGGGTCAGATCCAAACCGTCCATGTTTTCACTCAGAGACAGCAAAAAGCAGCTTCTCTTCCACCAGATCTAACAGCATATGTCTTCATATCTCTCTTGCTTACCTTCTACCACCTTGTGATAAGCAAAGTGCAGGTAGAGGAGGAAAAGCATGTGCAGAGCAGCCAGGGTCCCACACAGGATGAGCCGCTGGGTGTGCCCCACGGTGCGTGACACCAACACAGCAACCTGGGAAAGAGGTGGAGATTAGAGACAAGGCAGCTGCTACCCAAGCCTCTGGCACTGCAGAGGCAGGAGCACACAGGAAGATGGGCCAAGTAGCAACAGCCAGTGGAAACAGTGCTTACAGCCTTTTTCACAGTTTGCACCACAAATTCAGAGTAATCTGACTTTGTTTCATGTAGGTGAACCTTGCCCAGTCTCACAAGAGTACTGGATGCTCAGGCTTGACTGTCCATGGCAGCAAGAGCTGTAGGGAGTAAACCTCCTGCAGCTGTTACCATGGGTGAAGATATTAATCCAAGCATCACCTCCATGCACTAGGGGACAAACGACCCAGGAGTGTCAGGCTATTCTTCATAGCCTGACTGGCTGTGAAATGAACCACCAGGCCTAAAGAACAGCACGTAAACAACACTTCCCTCCGCTTTTTTGTCCCCAGAAAAGGAGAGCCCCAGACTGCCTGTCCCTTACCATTCGTAGTGTAGAAAGTCCACCAACACCCAACCAGAAGATATAGAAGAGAGAGTGGAAGTGGATATTGTAAGTGACAAAGAGAGTAATGCAGTGTCCGAAAAGACCATAACCCTGTCAAAACAAAAGAGTCCATGTTAGAAGTGTCAGTCCCATAAAAAGCACCTCTGATCAAGAACACGAGCAGCCTATTCCTGCAACGTGTCACCTAAGCAAAGCTTCACAACCCGCTCACTCAATGCCAAAGAGGCAACCAGCATGACAATTTTAACAGCTGCTCACACCCACGTAACTTGTTTGAAGGATTCACAGGGATGTGAAATTTTGCAGCAACTTGGAAAACAGCAAAGAATCTCTGATTGTAGAGAACTTGGAATCTCCTGCCTTTTTACCACCAGGCACTCGGATCAGGAAGTGCAAAGCAGGAGACCTGCACGAAGGAACCGCCCCTTTGCACTGTCGCTGCGCCTGGGATACTGCAGGTCAGAAAAGCATCCTGGAATTCCAGGTTGTCCCAGGGCAGTTATCTGGAACCACTGAACTACAAGGACTTTTCCTGTTCTCGAAAGAGCTGCAGCCAGCCTGCATCTTGGGACAGCTCCATCTGTACATACCAACAGTGACAGCATCTGCACCATCGTGATTTGTGCATTGCACAGGTACGCCAGGAAATAGATGAAAGAGGAGACACCCAACCAGTAACCGAAGCAGGTGCCAATGGCTGTGCCCATCAGTGTGCCTTCCCTCTGTGGAGACAGCATCAGCATTAGGAAGTGACCTGCCAGCACCCAAATTCCACCTCACAGAGTCCCAGAGCCTTTCTAGGCATTATAAAGTATCTGGCTAGCAGCATTCAGAGTGGCTCATGAGCTACACCTCAGCTCTTTCAGCAGGAGGTCGTCAGGATTTTCTGATGCATCCTTCCTCCCATCATCGAACCAACAGGTTCTTCCTCAAATCAATCTGCTTTACAGCAAGATGTTAGTCCTGGAAGAGGTATCCACTCCATTTTTTTGTGTTGTTATAGCAAGCAGTCAAACCACAACTTATCACTGAGACTTGACGTACAATGATGGTGTCCGAAGTCTTCATCCCATGCAAAAGGATGGCCACCAGTGTGAAAACCAGCATAAGTGGTCCATACAGCTCGCCTGCAATCTTCTACAGGAGGAGACACACCAAGGAAAGTTTGGTTAGTACTCCCAAATGCCAGGCTTTCCATCCCAAGCAATGTGAGAAATGCCCTGGATGAAGCTTATCAGCTAGCCACCTGAGAAGTAACAGCAAGGGACTGTTGATGTCAATCAGGCAGAAGAGGAGTTTGGCATATGTGAAGTCTAGAGGTCTAGAACTGTACCAGCACTAAAGGTAGCATACTGAGTTTTGTAACAACCCCAGGAAAGTACTTTTTTCAAGGAGATGAACACCTAACAAACAAGTCCTTAGCAACATGGACTATTTTAGTTTACCAAGTGTCTGTGGGACACTGGGCCATGGAGTCTGATTCTGCAAAAGGGAACTCACCTGTGGGAAGTTAATCATCTTCACAGGAATCATGGACTCCAGCAGTCTGCATCACAGCAAGGCAGGAAATTACAGCAGAAGCAAGGAGGACACATTGTTAACAATGTTTCAAAAGTAAAAGATGCTACACACCCATTACCAGTGTTTTCTGCTGTCATCACAGGCCTTGGGGGACAGTTTCCTTCTAAAGGGTCACAGAAGGTAACTAGAGGAAAAGAACCTTACTGCCTGTGGGTTAACCTTGCTGTGGGAGGATTCAGTGAAAATTATGAGGGATCCACCCATAAAGAAGAGCTCATTGTGACAGAACAGCAAGAAGGAACTGCACCTTTCTTTATCCAGTCCAACAATACTTTCCCTTTTGGGGCACAGTCATGTTGCAAACCCAACGGAAGCCACATGATGCAGCTGTGAATACTAAAAATGCCTCAAAGCCCTTTGTTATGCCCCAAGCAGCAATGCTGGGTGACAGGGCTGCCACACCTCCTGAGTAACCTCATTAAAGACAGCAGGACAAAGCGCAGTGTGTCCCCATACCTGAGCCTTCCTGCAAGGCTGGCAGTCCACCTCAGCCTGCTCACTCTGCCGGAGCAGCCAGCCTCCTACCGGCAAGAAGCCGCTGCCCCCCTGCCCCTCCATAGAGATGGCCCAGCCTAGGCCCTGCCCACCTGGCTCGCACTTGGATGGGCTCCACATCAAAGTAGGGCCTGAGGATGTCGATGTTGGCGTAGAGGCTGAAGGCCCTGGAGGCTTGCCTCTTCCCCACCTGCCACATCTGTGGAGAGAAGGGAGCTAGCAGCGAGCGGGCGGGCAGGCCGGGCCCCGCGAAGGTAGGGGCGGCTGGGGAAACACTCACCTGGTCGGCCACCTGCCGGCCCAGCTGCCCCCGCAGCCCCTTCATGCCCAGGAACTCCCCGCCCCCCCCCTCGCCGCCCCCCGCCTCGCCCTCCGCCTCCTCTTCTTCCTCCTCCTTCATGCGCTGATGCATCTCCCCCATGTCCTCGAAGCTGGAACCCGACGTGTCGTCCATGTTCTCCATGTCGATGACGGCTGAACCTCCACCCTGCGCCGGGGTAGACGGCATTAGCGCCTGCTCAGCCCGGCCTTACAGCGCCGCCGCCACCACCCCCGGACCGGGCCCACCTGCATGTTGTCCTCGAAGCCGCCCCAGTCGGCGGCGGTACCGCCGCTCCTGCCGCTGCCCGCCGCCCCCGGCGCGGACATGGTGCCCGGCCCGGGCGCCGCGCTGGCTGCTGCCGTCGCTCGCCAGCGACGGGGAACTCGGATGTGACGTCGGCAGCGGAGGGGACCCCCCGGGCTCTCGCGAGGTGACGAGTTAACCGAGCGGAAGCCGCCGCCATCTTGTGTGTGGCGCAGGGCAGGGGAGGTCGCAGCGGCGTCAGGGAACGGCGGGAGAGCGAGCAGAGGTAGCGGGGAGAGCGGTGCGGGATGCACTGCTGTAGGAGCCCCAGTCCAGTCGGCGGTAGGAAGGGAACGCCGTGCTCCCCAGGAGCGGCGAGACCACCCGTGGGCGGGTAGAGGCCTGTCACGTGGCGGGGAGCACCGCCCACCCTCACTCCCCGCTGGCGGCGGCCATGGCGACCAAGCGGGTCACCGACGAGATGCGGGACCGCGTGGTGCTGGGAGAGTTCGGCGTCCGCAACGTGAGTGGGGCGGCATGGGGCGGAACGAGGGAGGGCGTCCGGCTCCGGGCCCTCCTGACGGCCCCGCCTCTGCCTCCTCGCAGGTTCACACCACCGACTTCCCCGGCAACTACCCCGGCTACGATGACGCCTGGGACCAGCGGCGCTTCGAGGAGGTGGGTGAGCGCCGCCGGCGGCCGGGGCGGTTGTGCGGGTGGTCGGGTCGGGTCGGATCCGGCGTGACCGGCGGCTCTGGGCCCTTGCAGGCGTTCCGTGTGGACGTTATCCGCGAGGAGGAGGGCGCGCTGGAGTTCGACATGGTGGGCATCGACGCCGCCATCGCCAACGCCTTCCGCCGCATCCTGCTCGCTGAGGTACCGCCAAGGGAGGGGGCCGAGGTGGGGAGGACGGGGACGGTGAGGGGAGCTGCGGAGAAGGCTTCGAGGTGCCGGCCTAGGAGCCGGGGGGGCGGGTCCTGGGTTATGTCAGCCCCTGTGGACGGTCTCTGGTTCTGGAAGGGAAGTGCAGATTGGTTCTGCACTTGTGCCAGGAACCCGCAGAAATTAGGGCCTTAGCAGCGTGAGCGATAGCGCTTGTTGCTCTTAAGGGTGCTGTTGGTAGTGCCCCTGGATCAGCCTGCTCTTCACCTCTTCTAATCATTCGTTTTAAAAAATTTAAATGGGGAAAAGGGTATTTTGGGTGTAAGGGCATATTAGGTGGCCAGGTTTGGCAGAAATACAACTGAAAGTCTGCAGGGCAGTTGTTTATGGGAGAGAAGGGACGCTAGCTGGATATTCTGTTGGTGTGTAGTTCATCTGTCATGCTGACTTGATCTCTCATCTCTCTGAGGTGCCAACGATGGCTGTAGAGAAAGTCTTTGTGTACAACAACACGTCCATTGTGCAGGATGAAATTCTGGCTCATCGCTTGGGCCTCATCCCTATTAAAGCTGATCCTCGACTCTTCGAATACAGAAACCAAGGTGAGGCTCTTGGTTCAAATAGAAGAATTGAAGATTTACCCCAAAGTAGGAAATCTAGGTCATGTAAGCTGAGCAAAATTATAGGATAGAATAATATAGTTTAAATTGGAGGAGACCTCTAAGATCATTAACTGCAACCATTAATCCAGCACTGCCAGGTCACCACTGAACCATGGCCCTCAGGACCACATCTATACATCTTTTAAACATCTCCAGGGGTGGTGACTCCACCACTTCCCAGGGCAGCCTGTTCCTATGTTTGGCAACCACTTCTGTGAAGAATTTTTTCCTAATATCCAANGATTCATATGAATTTATGCTGAGAAAAATGGAATTACTGCCTTCTATAGATGTGAATCAGAACTGAAGTGGAATTAAGAGAAGAATCCAAGTTGGACATAATGCCAGCATCTCAGTGTCTTCACAGAAGTGTGACTCTGTAGAGGCTCATGTGGTTTTTCCCTTCCTAGGAGATGAAGAAGGCACAGAAATTGATACTTTACAGTTCCAGCTGAAAATAAAATGCAGCCGAAACCCTCAGGCAGCCAAGGAATCATCTGATCCTAATGAGATATATTTGAATCACAAAGGTGAGATATCTCCTAAAAATAGGTTCTGGTTTTATTTCCTTTTTTAATCTTGGGAGACAGCTCTGGTCTGTTCTCTCAGCTTTTTGAGCAGAGGGAGTCGATTCCTTCATTCTACTAAACTTACTTTTCACCATACCTAGTCCTGTACAGTCAGTGACCTGTTCTGAGGCAGCATCAGGCTGATGTCTGTGCTTCTCTTTGCAGTGTACAGTAAACATATGACGTGGGTGCCCCTGGGGAATCAGACAGACCTCTTTCCAGATGCTGATTTCCGACCTGTTCACGATGATATCCTCATTGCACTCTTGCGACCTGGCCAGGAAATAGATGTACTCATGCACTGTGTCAAGGGTATAGGTGAGTTGTGGGCAGGGGTGGCCTGGGGCAGTGGGAAGGGGAGTGTGGGTGCTTGGACTAGATCACAGCTGTGTGAAGGGAAAGGGTGGAGAACTTGATCTGCCCCTGGAACTTTGGGTCCCAGCATCCTCGCACTCTCACTTCCCAAAGCCTGCCCTCATCCTGTCCTTGACTCTTAACTCTTTAACTCTTCATGCAGGTAAAGATCATGCCAAATTTTCTCCCGTGGCCACAGCTAGTTATCGACTGCTTCCTGATATTACTCTCCTGCAGCCTGTTGAGGACGAGGCAGCTGAGAAGTTGCAGAAGTGTTTTTCCCCGGGAGTCATTGAAATCCAGAATATCAAGGGTACTTTTTTTCCTGATTTAAGTGCCTTGTTCCTTTCAAGTCTTAGCAGAGAGTGATTAGAGACTAGAGCCAAACCTCGCAGAGACAAAAACCATGTTGTGATGTTTCCTTGCTGCTCAGGAACCACTCATGTTATTCTGAGCCTAACGTTGTTTACAGATCAGTGGCTGTCTCATGCAGATGCGTTGGGTGATGAACTGGACTCTCCCTGAAATGCTGAGGCATCGGGTGCCTGTCCACAGAGCTCTGCAGCTGCTCACTGCAGCTTCCAGTACTATTCAGTAAGACTGGGTACTGAGCTTGCTTTCCAGCAGCTGAGCGTGGACAAGACTTGCTGTATACTGCCTAGGGGTACATACAAGCTTTGGGTTTGGCATGGAGCAGTTCAGGAAGACTGGTTCTGTCAGTTTGAAGTTTCATGTTGCAGATGCGCCAGTTCTTTATCTTGTCTTCACTGCCTTTGCTGATGGGACAAGTGCATGTTTGAGGAGTAAGCAGCTGCTGTGACCATGAGGCACTGACTTGCAACAGGCACCCATCTTGTTTCATCTTTTCCCCTTTAGGAAAAAGGGTGGCGAGAGTGGCCAATGCCCGGCTGGACACCTTCAGCAGAGAAGTTTTCCGTCATGAGGGTCTCAAAAACCTCGTGCGCCTGGCGAGAGTACGAAACCATTACATCTGTAAGTGCCCCGTTTTCCACAGCACGTAGGGCCCTGCTGTGGCTTGTGCAAACAAGCAGAGATTGGCCAGCATGCACAGCTAGGTCTGTGCCTTCCCCGCCCCGTCAGTATTCATACATTCATAGTCCAGTGGCTACTGAGGTTGTCTTTTGGTGTTGCTTTGGGATTGAATGCGCTTGTGCTTCCTGCTGGAAAATCTAACCCCTTCTCCTCTGGCCTTGAAGATTTGGCTTGTCAGAAGTGCAGTGTAGGGGAAGGCAAGTGACAGAAATGCTGGAGCCATGTGTAGCTGAAGCTGCCTGGTGGCTGTATTGACTTGTGTCTCTGTGCAGTTTCAGTGGAGTCAACGGGTATCTTGCCTCCAGATGTGCTGGTGAGCGAAGCCATCAAGATCCTGATGGGGAAGTGTCAGCGTTTCCTGAATGAGCTGGACTCTGTGCCTATGGAGTGACCAAGCTGTAGCTGGGAAGCATAGCCCTGCACTGCTGTTCTGGGCTTCCCACACCTGCCTGCAGGGGTGATGCCTCGTCCATAGGCGAGAGGTTTGAGATGGTTGTTAAGAGTCCCGTGACCATCTCTTTTAATTTGTTTTATGTTGGTAATTAGCCTCAATGAGGAGATGCACCAAAATAAAGGCTTTTCTTTACAGCTGTCTCCTGTATTGTTCACAATTGTTGAGAGGGTCATATACAGAGAATAAAGTGGCAGCAGCAGATCTGAAGATTAATAGCATTTATTTGAGATTGTATGCATTATGTGGAGAAGACTAATATACCAGTGTAGCAAAGGCCTTTGCAGCTCATCAGTGAGATCTAACATGTCAGTATTGGTGTAGGACTATTTTTCAGATGTCTTAAAGCATCTCTAGGTAGTTTAATTTGGGAGATAAAAGGCTGTACTGTCAGAGTGATGGAACACATCTCCTATGAGGAAAGACTGAGTTGGGGTTGTGCAGCCTGGAGAAGTCTCTGGACAGACCTTATTGTGACATTTCACTATATAAAGGGGACAGAAGAAAGACTTTTTACCAGGGCCTATAGTGACAGGACAATAGCAGCAGTTTTAAACTGGAAGAGGGCAGCCTTACCTCCAGTGAGGGCTCTGTCACCAGGGGTGCCATTCCTCATGGCACACTGACGTGTGTACCTTGCAGCTTTCAGCTCACTGCACCTGTTCCCAGGGCCTGCTGCTCTGAAGCCTTGTGGTCCAAATGGCCTGATGCTGTTACTCATTGGTGCACTTTTTGTTTTGTTGTTTTTTTATCTGGGGGAGGAAGAAATTATGTCCAATTTAAATTGGGCACAGTGTTTTTCACAATGAGGGTGGGGGTGGAACTTGCTCTTTTCCTAGATGTGTTGAAGGGTAGGTTGGATGGGGCCTTGAGCAACCTGATCTAATGCCACATGCCCCTGCCCACAGCAGTAGTCGGGCGGTGGTTAGGGTGGTGTTTGAACTAGATGGTCATTATTGCTCTCCAGCCCAATCACCTCTGTGGTACAATACTGGGCTGCTCTTGTTTCTGGGCGCTTCACCACTTGCTGACTTGTCTACTTCAGCTTCTTTTCAGGCAGACTTGGAGGGAGCTTGGCTGCTTAACCCATCCCACAGGCTGTCATTTGTCCATTTACCCTTAGAAGGGAGCATTAGGAAGGTGAGATCTGGGTATCCTGTAACCTGGTTTAGAGCTCCTCTCTCCCCAGGGCTTTCTGCTTACTTAAAACTGAAGACTGGTCAGCTGTGCAGTACCTGACTTCCATGTATGAGGAACACAGGGTGCAGGCCCAGTACCAGCATAAGCACTAAGAGTTCCATTCCATCAGGACTGTGGTTAGTTTCTCCTCAACACCAGGCAGGTGTTAATCCCAGTTGAAAAACTAATTTCTAGGTGGATCCTTTCAGGTAAAACAAGCTGAAGGAGCTTCCATGCTGAGCTGGATTACAGCTGGGACCTTGGAAAAAAGTTTTTTAATAAAATAAAAACAAACTTACATTGATTGATCTTGCTCTGGCCCCCTTCTTTAAGGGCTGCTTTTGTTTGAGACCTTTCATGTAACCTTCATCAGGGGGACAGACCAAAGGCAATGGCTGCCTCACCTGCCCCTGTTACTGAGAAGATCAGCTAAGAGAGTTAAGGCTAAACTAGAGAACCCTCACAGGACACCACTTCTCCCAGCAAGAGCTAATGCTGGGCTTAGAGGCTGTTTGAGCAGCCATCTGCACCTTTCTGTGCTATTGCTTTGTGCAGTTCCCATATTGCTTTATGGGACTTACCCTGAAATACCCATGCCACAGGGCTTTGCTTTGGCAACATGTACCCTTCAAGCTGTGAACTGGGACCTAGTGGCTGATGGGGAATTAATACAAACCCACTGTAAGTGACAAAGAAATACTTTATAAATGCAATTTTTCTCTTGTCTTCTAATTTCATTATGTATCTCTTCCCTGATAATATATGTTGACTACCAGCAAAGGTGCTCCCTTTTTGGTAGCTGGAATAAGGAGTGAACAATCCTCAGAAGGGCAGCCTCCAATCTTAATAAACAAGTAAAATAATATAAATGAAACATGACACCGTGTGTATGAAACTGGAATAGCTTTACTGACATTCAGATGTGTAACACAACCAGTTCAGAGACAGCTTCGGATTTAAACATTCCTACAAAAAAGGTTCTAAAAACCATTTAAAAAAAACCCCTTGTGTCTAGCATGAAGTCACAGAATATTAAAAATACCACAACACAATAAATACACCCAGCCTTTGCTAAGAGCCAGGAACCATGTTAACTCAGAGGTTAAAAAAGTTTGAGACCAAGAGGAACGTGGAGGGTGCTGGTGGAACAGCAGGGGCAAGAATGCAGGTGGATTCTCAAGGCCTGCTCTTCATTTCTGTACTCTCACCCCTCCCAACCCCAGCTTTTCTGTCCATTCTGTCCAAGTGGAGTCACCACCTTCTCTGCCTGCCACAGTTTATTACTTGTTCTGCCTCCTCCAGGCCAAAACTGCCAGCTACCTCTGGACACACTTTCCCAGCTCCTGCACTAATGCTGGGATAGACTGGGTGAACCATCTTTCATGTACGAAGAACCAGCTTTGCAGACTGAGTGGCTTGATGGAGTCCCACCTCATCTGAAAACCCAGCTTCTGACTTGGCTCCCACCCTGTAAACTGCAGTATTAACCCCACCCCTTCCCCCCCACCATGCAATTCTCTGAGAAGTACCAGACTGGGTAAAAACACAGGCTACTATCACCTCCACAGCTACAGGGTGAGGAGATCCCTTACGGTTTGCAGGTGCTTCAGAGATTGGTCCAGATTTTGTGTGCCCTGTGCTGGCCATGTTCTAGTCTACAGGGCATGGTAGAAAGAAAAAAAAAAAAAAAAGAAAAAGAAAAAAAAAATCTGTCCTGCTCCCCCTGAGAGATGTAGAAGAAAGGCTGGCAAAAAGTAAAAGCCTTCCATTTGGCTCTGGGTAGAACAAGCTGTGTGATCATATATGCATACATACATATGATGGTGTCTGCCTCTTTCTAGAGAGCAGCTACACCTTAGAAAGGCTGATCTCGAGGGAGATCCTAGAGCACTGTTAGGCTTCCTGGCACACAGCCCTCAGCCCAAGGCTCACCATTCTGGAGGGCAACAAATCCATTAGAATACCAGTCTGCTAGGTACAAGTGCTGACAGCATGACAGGAGTGTCAGATACGCTCCCTACAGAGCCTGGCTGCTAACACCCAGAGGAAGATGAGGGTAGCCCCTTTTTGCATGGCACATTACTCTGCCTTCTGCATTAAGCCTAAACCCCAATGGATTAAGAGATGGAGCAAGGGTGACCCCAGGTGATAACAACCTGATGGAGCCTATGGGCTCAGCTCCCACCTTGCAGAGAAGCAGAGGTCTAACAATGCTCATCCAACAGAGGAGAGGAGAAGGAATCAGGGAAAGCTTAATAGACTGGTTCAAATGCCACTGCAGGCCCCATCCCAGTACAGGGAAGAGAACGGGACAGGACCCGTAAGGGGCTTTATTCAGATGAATGCTTGTGGAGGCAATGACAAGGAGAATCTAATGTGCTTACTATGAGGAGAGACAAAATATAAGATAGGGGAGGAGATGGCTGCAGCATCCCAGGCTCAGGGCTCAAAGAGTGTAGTGAGGCCCTCTCCATCCTCATTTTCTAGCGTGTCCGTCTCCAGCGATGGCTTCACTTTTTTGAAGAGAGACGGGAGGTTCCGGATATGAACCTCCTTGCGGAACTGCTCTGCGAGGGGCTTCTGCAGAGGATAAACACAGGCAGGCATCAATCATGACAGCCTTCATACCCCCAATCAGCCCAGAGGCAGACCCCAGATCCTGAGCAATCCCTAGGCTCAGACCCTGTCCTTGCATCTTGGGAAATCTCAGGCCTAGTCTTTCCCAAGTGTCAAGGCACTGAGGTAACCACCAGTGCACCAGCTCCCCAGCTTCTAATTCACTGCCACCAGGCTCCAATGCCACCATCTTCACAGCACCCACCTAGCAACTTCTTTCAAACATTATTAACACCCTTTGCCCCAGGCACCCTTGTGCAAGGAAGATACCCCCTGCTCCTCAGTGAGATGCCACTGTGGGAGGGGCTGCTCAGTCTGTGCTGCCATCCCTGCTGTACCTCCAGGTTGAAGAGAGAGAACAAACTGAGAAGATTCTGCAATAGTCTCCTGGCTGGGAAGCGGGGTGCTGGGGAGAGGCAGGCAGGTTGTCCACCCATCACTTCTACAGGGTACAGACATGAAACAGGTTAATTTTCCTCCAGGCTATCACCTACCCCAATGCAACCTGCAATGAGGCGTTTGAAATGATCCTTCCGGCGCTTGTCTGCCACCTTCTGCAGTGTTGGGTTGAGAAGCTTTGAGTCAAACTGCTCCAAAGAGTCCCTCTGGATGTCTGGGACCTGCTCCATTACTGCCTTCAGCTCAGCATAGCGGGGACGCTGCAGGGAGAAGTACATTTAACACAGCTCTGCTGGAGGAGCAGCCCTGCCCTCCCTGGGCAGGTCACTGGCTCCTCTGCCCCTTCCCAAGCAGGCATGGGATTAGGTTTTCACTACTCCCCAGACAGTCTTGCATCTGGGTAAAGTGCAGTGTTTCTCACCAAGGCCTCGTAGATCTGGAAAGCCAGGTGGACAAGAGCTGCCATGCAGCCATCATGCTGCCCATGTATCTGTAAGCCCTTCAGCACGCTTGTGAAAAACCAGGACACAGCATCAGGCAGGAGGTTTCCTGGAAGCACCTGGGGAAGAAGCACTATCAGCACGGAAGCAGGATACTGATACACGACTGACTTTCTGCAGCTTTGTCTTCCCGAGGGAGAAGATGCCCAGGGGTGAAAAAGCCATGCTGCTTCCTATAGTCAAAACTTCCTCTCCCAACCCTGCCAGAACTGGTACCTTCTTCCTCTCAGAGGTACCTGTTTGAGCAGCGGCCAGCAAAGTTGTGTTGTGGTTCTTTGACAGGACAAGGTGTCCTTCCAGGAAAGGGACGTGTAGGCAGTGATCAGCACTGCGGTGCAAACATCCTGAAAGGAGTCAGAGGGAAACCAGTCAGAGGAATGATCTTCCACATCCAGCATTCAAACCTGAAGAGAGCCAAGAATAAATCCAGGGTCTCTGCAGAAGCTCCTCAGGGCTATCTTATGAGAATCTGCATGCTGCTGCTGCTCCAGCTGAAGGCACTCAAAGGCACCCAGTGTACACCATCATAGCCATGAGGAACCAATGTCACGCAAACCTGCTCCCTCATCTCCCCTGGAAAGGCCCTGAAGCACCCATGGACTCCTGTCAGCTGCTACTCTCAAGTCACTGCAAAAGCTTTCAAAGAGCTTCTGAGGAGTTCAAAGGATAGGCAGAGTACCAGGGTTCCAGGATGAAGGTACTCTGCACAGTGGGTTCTGTTAACACTGTGGCTCCTGCTCCAACTCTGGTAGATTTTACAGAAAACAAAACAAAACAAACCTGCTGGGTGATGTTGGTCCTCACGAAGGCTGGAGCCCAGGATGGAGGCAGAGCCTCACCTGCGGAAGGGCTGAAACTCTGTAGCTGCGTGTTACACTGGATCCCAACCCCCATTGGCTTTGTGGCTTCTGCAACCATTAACAAGGCCCTTAAAAAACATGTATGTTCCCAAGAGAAGGTGCTCACACTGGGGAATGCTCAAGCAGCCCAGATTCCTGTAGCAGCATCTGGCTGCACCATAGATAAGCATGACAAAGACTTCAGAGGAAGGATGGTGGGAGTCAGAGCACGTGTTCTTACCTCTTGCTTCATCAGACACTTGCCGAGCTCAGTGAGCTCTGCACTGGCAGGGGGAGTCACCTCCGTGGCCATCGCCTCATCATCTGCAGAGCAGAGCAAAAGCAGCATTGTGAACATGGCCTCCCAATGACTGAGGGAGACACAAGGGAGCACGGTGAGAACTGAACTGGGAGCCAGTGCACAGAACTGGTAGACTGGCACAGCTTGCTGAGCATTCCTCTCCAAGCAGAAAGCACCCACCCTTTGTGGGGCAGGAAGGGCACCCAAATAGCTGCGTCCAGCTCTCAAGAGGACTATGCACACCCCCTCTTTTCTCCTCAACTCTTTTCTTGGTACTTTAAGAATCAGTTGCTCCAACATGCTACCTGTGAACCATACAGCACGTTTGTTCCTGGGCTAGACCCCACCCAGAGACGCTCTCACGGGCAGAGCCAAAGGCTTCTTACCAAACCTATACCCCTCTCACAGAACTTCCAGCAACAAGCCAGCCTCTCCCTCAAGAAATGCATGAATGGGCAAAGTGCTTGTATACACCAAGGGCAGAAAAGGCATTTACTCACCGTCTCCATCTACAGCAGCAGTAGTGTTATGCTCAACACCTTTCTTAGAAACACAGCAGACAGCTGCAAAAACAGTTGTAGGTCAGAGAAGGGAACAGAACATGCCAGAATTATCCCACAGACCCTGTGGACTCACATCTGCTTCAAGCTCCCCCGCTCTTACACAGTAACACCCCACCCGTAGCATCCTCCCACAGTAGAACCTGCTGCACAGTGGTTGCTTTGAACTACCAAGAACCAGGGATGTGCAAAACCATTTTAAAGCTTGTAAAGTGAGACCACCACCTTAAGGCAACAAAGCCAGTCAAGAAAGAAGATAAAAGGCTCTGAGGAGTGGTAAACTCTATGTCACGTCAGTTATCCTAGCCTCTCTGCTCAAAGTCCTGCTGACAAACACACGATGTCTGAGAAAGGGAACACTAAGAAGGGAGATTGCTCTGCTGAGGGACTCCACCCTTCTGTCTGGCTAGAAACATGGCAATTGCCAGCAATAAAACTGCTCTACACTCAGGTTGTCCACCAATCTATGTCCCATATTGGGCTTTAGTGCACAGAAAGGGAGAACCCAGAGTCTAAAGGAGGCCTAGACTCCTATAGGCATAGTGCCAGAAACATGGGAGCCTTAAATGCTAACAAAACAAGAGGAAGAAAACACCTTCTGAAGATTTTTTGTTGATCTCTTACTAGGTTTTAACTAAGATTTTGACAGTTATCTGTCTCATGCCTGGCTTCTACGGATTATGTTAAATATTACTGTCCATTATAGTTAAACTTGGAAACTCCTCCTTGCCTCCCAAAGGCAAACTTCTCAAATATCCCAGGGGACCTAACTTGATTTCACTTACTGATGAGATCCATGACTTCTCGGGTCAGCAGCCTGACCAGCTGTTCCTCAAGCATCTCCTGAGATTCAGGGTTGTCATCTGCAGCATCATCCTCACTGAGGAGAACAGGTTTTAGTGTGAGCGGAGCCCATGTCTTAAAGCATCCCCTCTGCTCAAGCACAAGGAATGAGTCACCACTGGGGTAAATGCAGTGTTTTCCAGCCTTGTGCTGGCAGGGCTACCTGGGCAAAGGGCCATGTAAAAAACCAAAGCTCCATCCCACTCCATCCCCATTTACTCTCACATCAAGGGGTGGAAGCTTACCAGAGCAAGTTTCGCTGGTTGATCACCTGCCATTTCTGAGACAACCTCTGTTCAAGACAAAAGGGAAGATTCAGGACCCTCCTAAGAAGCCATGCTGGATGCAATGCAGAGGCCCAAGTGATAACTGCTGATAGAAGTACAACAGCTTTAAATCCAGCTCTTGTGCCAAGCTCCATTTTGGACATGATAAGAACTTCTACCAACTGTGCTGAAGGTGCTGTGGCTATGCTGGCTGTACAAATCTATGTGAGCACTCAGGAAAATTAGAGGACCAAAAAAGCCCCACAAAAATTCTCAAGGCTGAAGGCTGAGGAGCCAATATCCAGTTTTGAATTCACAGTAAGGGATGCTATGAAAGAGCCAGGGTTCAACATGCCTCAGAAGGCCCCACCTAAATAGCATCAAAATAATTAAGACTCAAGGCTCTGCTCTTGTCTCTGCTGACCTGGGAGATACATATGTTCTCATGTTGCTGCCAGAGGCTCCAAGGAATTTGGGCTGCCAAGGAACAGGCATTGAACAAGCTGTTTTCTTACCATGTGCAGATAGGTAAAGAGTGGTCCCAGAATAGGGCAGACAAGGGTTTCATAGTATTCTGGAGGGCAGGAGAGTACCAAGGGCTTCACAAACACACCTGCACAGACCAGTTAAGGAAGAGACTCAAAACATATGGCCAGCTGCTAGGGAAACTGCAGCACACCACCCAAACCAGCCCATTCCACTGGGAAGCCAAGTGAAAAATGCCTCAAAGCCCATCTTCTCACAGCCCTGAATTAAGAAGTGGCATCTCTATAGAGCAAGTGCATGAGGTATTGAACTTCCTTCCCAGGACAGTTCAGCTGAGAAAGCTGAGGGTCTTTAGCACACATTTCCTATCTGTGAGACTGAATATCCAGTCTTGGAAAATGGGCTGGAAACCCCAGATGGCCTCCCCCACACAAGCACAAGTCTAGTCAGACACCCTACTGCCAAGTTCCTACACTACCCAAGCCTGCTTGTCACCCAAAAGGCACTGTCCACCTCTCATGATGCCTCCAGGATCATACAAATCCTTTGCATTTCTTCTCTCTAAACCCACATGCTGTGGTTTCTCCTCATGCCCTCCTAGGCTCACATCTTGTGAACACCAGGTGTATCCTTGTTTGTTTACCTCTTCAACCACCTTTCTTTGGCTTGGACATACTAGAAAATTCTACAAGTGTTCAATTTATGTGTTCAAAGCCTCCCTGGCTGGCCCGAGTCAGCGACAGAAGGATATGAAGCATGGGACGCAGTCTGTAATCAGGAATGTTGTTGAGGTTGTTGAAAGCTGAGCTGAGGAGCTGGTTGGCAAGACCCTCAACGGTGTAGAAATCCTGCTGCATGGAAGGGCCTGCATTTCCCAGGATGTGGAAACTTCAATAGAAAAAAGTTAGTTAGAGGTACCATGCCTCTGGCATGCAAAGTTTACAAGTATTATAAACCTGAGATTGGATAGCTGCCATGTTCTTAAATACTGTAGAGGAATTTTAGCATGGTATCTTTTTTCCTGGCATACCTGCAGAGGGACAATGAATTCAGCATTTAAGTGCTAAAATGCTATTTCAAGTGCTGATATATCCTAACACATGATTAAAAGTGGCAGAGGGACAAACTAGGTCAGGATACCAGGTAAGTGCTCCAATCTGACTACCTAACTGCAACAGAGCTAAAAGGAGATCCATGTTTTGAGGTAGTTTTTTTCCAGAGTCTGTGTTCCACGTGTACGCAGCAGGTTACAACCACTGGGTGTAGTTCACCATTGCAACTCATGCTTAAATGTTACAGGATAAAGCTCCCATGAGAAGCCTAACTCTAGAATCAGTCATCAGGCAGCAATAGCCTCCTGCTCCAGCTGTGCAAAGTTGGGTTGGGGGGGAATATCTGGTGCTCTTACCAGTTGTCGTAGAGGGTACAAAAGAAGCCCTGCATCCTTTCCAAGACTGTTTTGTAAACAGGAGAGTCATAAAGCTCCAGCAGAGGCTGGGGGAGACCTGTGGGAAAGAATAAGCACCAGCTACATGAATGGGAGAATGCAGTGAACCTTGTTGGGCAGCCCCAAGCCAGCTGGACAGCAAGGGAAGCACTTAGCAAGATCAGTGTGCAGGCAAGTGGGAGAAGATGCAACAACCCTGGGCAAAACCTTCCCTCAAAGGTCAGCCAAGTTCAGGTTGGTTGTACCCAGAAGCAGAGATGTTCCCTCTAAGGTTGTTGTAGCCCCCTGATTTCTGCAAAGCAACACTTACTGAAGCTATCTGAACCCAGTCAGAAGCAAAAGTTACACTTGTGCAGCTCCTCTGAGAGCTCATCCCCTCAGGTTTGTAATTGATCTGTTGGGACACAACTATGATATTAAGAAGTTTCTTGCAGAGATCAAGGCCCTGCTGCTTTATGTGCAGTGGTTCAGAGTTTATAGGTCAAAGAAAAGAAGTAAAGGAAGCACCTCCTCATTTTACAGATAGGAAATAGAGAGAAGACAAAGCAACCTTCTCCCAGTATATCACTGTCTGTCAGAATCACAGGGGTTGGAAGGGACCTCTGGAAATGGAGTCCAGCCCCCCTGCCAGAGCAGAATCACTCAGGGCAGGGCACACAGGGACAGATCCAGGAGGGTCTTGAAAATCTCTAGAGAGGGAGACTCCATCACCTCTTTGGGCAGCCTGTTCCAGGTTCCATCACCTTCACAGTGAAGAAATTTATCCTTATGTTGAGGTGGAACTTCTTGTGTTCCAGTCTGTGATCACTGCCCCTTGTCCTATCACAGGGCACCACTGAACAGAGATTGGTCCCTTCTACTTGACATCCACCCTTCAGATATTTGTAAACATTAATAAGATCCCCTCTCAGTCTTCTCTTGTCCAGACTGAACAGCCCCAGGTCTCTCAGCCTTTCCTCATGAGAGAGATGTTCCAGTCCCATAATCATGCTTGTAGCTGTCCACTGGACTCTAACTAATTTTCTTGTCTCTCTTAAACTGGGGAGGCCAAAACTAAACACGATACTCCAAATGTAGTCTCACTAGGGCAAAGTAGTGGGGGAGGAAACCTGAAATTAAACCCCAATCTCCAGAGTAATGGCCCACACTATGCACAAGAACACCCACTTTTGCTTGTCCTGAAAGGCTTCTGTGTTCACAAACTCACACCTGTTTTGAGTTCCAAAAGCCTCTAATACACTGGAAACAAATAACAGGGCCATGCTGCAGAACTTGGCTCTTGTCCTCCAGGACAGGTCTCTGCACCAGCACTCAGTGTTCCCACTGAGCAGTAACTGTGCTCCATGGCAGACAGTTACAGCATCTCCAGTCTCTCCAGCCTGAAACACTATGGTGCACCAAGCTGGGATAAGCAGTTTGATAGGGTACTCTTCATTTCATGCAGAAGAAAACCAATTCATCTGAGACCAGAAGCTTATTTAACTAATTTCATCAGGTTCAAATCACAACTGAGCTGCAAATACCATGACAAAGCTGTCTCTCCAGCCTCCTCACTTCCACTCCTGCTGGTGAACCACTACCCCAAGCACCTCTAAGAATCTGCCCACACATTCCCCCCGAAGAGAATCCCACACACAGGAAAACACTTACCTAGGATGGCATTCTTTTCCACCTCCAGCATGTCTAAGGCCTTTGCAAATGTCTCCCCCAGCCTAGCCACCATCTCTGGCATGTAGAGATTGTTGTGAGTCCTGCAACAGAAGAGCACTTGGTTTATACTCATGTGGGTCAACCTTTTTTGCCCTTGACAGTGGGATCCTCTCCTTCAGCCTGTGAACAGCTCCTCTGAGGCAGATGATGAGGAAGGTGAGACCAAGCACATGTGCATGGGATCCCCCTTCCACACCTGCAAAAATATTGGGGGAAACTCATCCAACAGAGACATGGAGTGACTCCACCTCATGTCCTGAACCTTCTGGCTGCCCCTTACACTTAGTTCACCCCACCCCTTGCAAGCACTAGCAGTAAAAACTCCCAGCAGTTCTCCAGGTGATGCTGGAAACAGCATATTAATTTGGCCAAAGGGACCAGAGAATGTATTTTAAAAACTGACAAGAAATGGATTCTGTATCTCAAGAGATCTTCTGCACCTAATGGCCCTGCAGAGGGAAGGGCTCTTTTAGCTCCAAAATACACACACTGCCCCCAGGGATGGGTCACAGTCCCCAGAACAGCAGGTGGCATTGGAGGCACTGGAGGGAAAACATCAGTCTGATCAGATGTTACTCATGGCAGACAAGTGCCCCCTGGACAACACACCCAGCTGGGAACAATTCTGCATCCTCAGGGCGGGCCACACTCAGCTCTATGCAAGGGACACCAATTCAGCCACAGGTGGCTGCTTTTTGCCATCTAGGCCAAAATGGGTCCCCTCCTAGCCAGGGTACTGACACTAAGAGCTGGACTTGGCAGGGGGTGTCTCTCTCACCTACCTCTCTCCTTTGAGACCTCAGACCTCCACTCTGGGTGTCGCCAGCTGCACACAGCACAAATCCTGCAGCCTCCTCCAAAACTGCAATGCCATTGTACCTGCTGCTAGAGGTGATCAAGGGCAACTCAGTATCTCCCCCTAGAGCAGCGTTTCCCAAAGCAGGGGGGTACATGGGAATGGCTGGGGGAAGGGAGTGCAGACAGACCTCAGTATATTCTCCAGAGTCTCAGCTTTCACTCATGTCTTAAGGATTTTTTTTATTTATTTTTTTTTTAAGGTCTATGTTCCTGGCAACTTCGATGCACTGACGTGTCTGCCTCAGTTTGCAGAGAGCCCAAGTTAGCTCTGAATTGGCAACTATCCCATTTCTCTCTGCAGGTGTTAAATACTTCCCTGCTCACTGCACAAGTGAGGAAGGCAAGTATGTAAGTTTCATAAAAAAAGCTCCGCAAATGACTTCTTAATGACTCATACTCTCATTCTGGGCTGGATCTAACACCATGCAATGGGCCTCAAAGGGGCACAAGCTGGTTTTATTTTCCAGGAGGAGCCAGGGAGCAGCCCAGCCTCCACAAGAGTTTGGATAATGCTAACTAACTCAAAAAAAAACCCCAAACATTTTTGCTTGAGGCTACCCTGAAACCTAGCTACTAAAAACCTAGCCTCTTGTATGCATCCTGCCTTCTTCATGCCAATGTTGACTTTGCCTCATGCTGGGCAGAAAGGCAGCAGGGTAAACCCAAGACCTGTAGAATTGTGGTGGTCAACATTAAAATATCACTGCTCTATCTCCAGCAGGATGGGCCAGACAGTCATATCCTGAAGCTGTGGTCATGGTGCTTAGTTGTTTCAGAGTCCTTGAAGCATTTTGTGAAGTCTGACAGCTGGGAGGGCAGGTGTTCATTCACAGGCTGATCTCCCTTAATTAACACTTTAGTAAGGTCCTAATGGTAATGGAGAGAAAATGGCTAAAAGCTGCTCCCTAAGGGAGTTAAAGCTTCTGTCAGCCCCACATGATGAAAACATAGCCCCTAGGCATGTTCCAGCTGAGACTCTCAGCAGTAAGCAGCACTCCTAGGCATCCCACACACAGGAAAACACAGAATAACAAAATTCAGAAGACATTTATGCTTTAGGAAGGACAAGAAAAGGATATGTCAGGACTTGGGGGGATTTTCAGTGATAGTCACAGCACTGCTGGAAAGAGTGTCTGGTGCCTACAGAGATGGGCTTGAAGGCCAGAAGATGAGTCCTTTAGGACAGTCCATGCTTGAAGAATCTTTATCCAAAGCTGGAGCTGTCTACAATGAAAAAGCCTACAGCATCTTTGTCTACCCAGCAATTCACCAGCATTAAGCCTTGGTAACATCAGCATCTCATCACGAGGAGTTCAAAAAATGCCTTTGTCTGTGCAAATCTTTTTGCCAAGCCTGACCAGTCCATTTGTAACAAAACACTAGCAAACCCCAGCACAATAAAGGTGCTGTGCCGACCTGTTCATGCAGCTACTGACTCCACAATTGAGCCTTTAGCTAAAGGTGACTTGACATCATAATTTGGGTTTAAATTCAGGAGAGAAGCACTTAAGTCAAGAGCTAGAAAGCACACAGAGGAATCGAGATACAGCAGAGGACAGGAGAATCATCACTTAAAAAGCTGCAAGCAGTGATTAACAAAAAAAGAAACTGATAAACACAGCTATCAAAACCAAGTCAAATATGGGTAGGCATGAAGAGATGCCACACAAAACTAGCTTATTTTTCCTTGTTACCTCAACTCTCTCTCATTCTTTGGGGCCATTTAGTTTCACCCATGACCTACCTTCAAGCTACTTACTCTGGAAAAGACTAATTTGCTAAACAATTTCCACTGCTTCTGTCTGCAAATGCAGTAGCAGAATGCCACACAACAGCCAGAAAGCAGTAGACCCAACTGCTCAGCCTACAGCTTTTTTTTTTTTTGCATACTAGTGCCCGACTTACTGCTCAATTCAGCTGCTCAGTAGGAACAGTCTGCTGCTACTTGCAGATCTGCTCACATGGTAACCAACACAATCTGTGAGGACTTCCACATCTGCTTCCTGCATGAGCAACGCTGGACCTTGCTTCTCCCCACAGAAAGCTGCCTAATAGCACAAAAGTATGAGAAGCAGCCATCCTCAAGTAGTAATCCATCTATGTCCCTGAAGGCATCCTAAACACAGGCAGCTTTCGAGCCTTCCACATAGCTCTGTACTCCCTGCCTGCTGTCAGGCTGCTGCAGAGTCCACATTCTCTTGGGTAATCCATATTAAAGAGAGCCTGAGGAAGCAGTACTTGGAAAAGGCATTCAAAGCTAGGAAAAAAAACCAGACAAGAAGCTCCACAGCACAAGTTTCAACTCTTAAAAAAGACACACAACCCTCATCAACATTTACACTGAACAACTATGAGCTTGCAGTGATCACAAAGAGGCCTCTGCATCCAGAAACAGCAAAGGTGTGAGGTATAGGATCTGCTGCTCTTAATACTTCATTCATTGGTTCTTGATGGAGCACGCAGCCTCAAAACAAGCCTGGACACCTCTGAGTGGAGTACAGGTGGCTCCACATATGTTAATCAGGAAAGATTTTGGTCTGTAGGTGAGATGCTCAAACAACACAGATACATTATCTCAAAACAGCAGCCAGAGAGCCTCTTTATATATGTAGAGAAGCACTGGCAATAGAACACAGCTCACATTTTCCTGGAGGTGGTTAAAAAGCAGACTCAGAATTTCAGCTTCTTTACAGGCAGTGATAGAGTTTGACAAGTTTCCTTAGCCTGTTGTAACGGAGATCCCATGGTTTTAATAATGTACGAGTTCTGGCAGGAACAGCTATCCCACAAGTAAAAATCTGTTGCAGCCTGTTCAGACTTGTCACTGGTTTAGTTGGTCTTCTACAATGGGAAAGTACATTCCAGGGTCTGTAAGAAATGGCATGAGGCTACCTCTCCTCAACCAATTTCACTCCACCCAACCTCCACCAAAAGCTCATTGATAGAATCTTCAGTCTTATAGGACAAAATGCAAAAACACTTCAAGCACAACTTTGCAGCCTTAACAAGATGGTTCTACTCATCACAATGGCCAAAGTACCACCTGCTGTGCTACACACAGCTTTCTGAGGAGATGCACAGTCAGGGTAGGTCAAGACAGCATGTGATTGTCCTATGAGTCCAGCATGCTGTCCCTCACTGGAAGTGGCATAGTCCTGAGGCACCAGAGGATAGCATGAGAAAGGAGTCTTCCCTGGTTGATGAAGACTGGGTTAAAGAATAGTTGAGTAATCTGGACATCCATAAGTCCATGGGTCCTGATGGCATGAACCCATGGGTGCTGAGGGTGCTGGCACAGGTCATTGCCAGACTACTCTCCACCATCTTCAGTAAATCATGGCAGACAGGAGAGGTGCCTGGGGACTGGAGGAGGGCAAACATCACTCCAATCTTCAAAAGGGGTAAGAAGGCAGACCCAGGCAGCTAGAGACTGGTCAGCCTCACCTCCATCCCCAGACAGGTAATGGAGCAACTTATCCTCGGCACTATCCTTAGGCATACCAAGGACAAGGGGGTCATTAAGAGCAGTCAACATGGTTTTACCAAGGGGACATCACGTTTGACCAACCTGATAGCCTTTTATGAGGACATAACCAGGTAGATAGATGATGGTAGAGCAGTGGATGTGGTTTATCTTGATTTGAGTAAGGCATGTGACACTGTCTCCTACAGCATCCTTCTGGCTAAACTGAGGCAGTGTGGTCTGGATGATCAGGTAGCGAGGTGGGTTGGGAACTGGTTGAAGGGAAGAAGCCAGAGAGTTGTGGTCAATGGGATGGAGTCTAGTTGGAGGCCTTTAACTAGTGGGGTCTCTCAGGGGTGGGTGCTGGGACCAGTTCTGTTCAACATATTCATCAGTGACCTGGATGAGGGCACAGAGTGCACTGTCAGCAAGTTTGCTGATGACACCAAACTGGGTGGAGTGGCAGACACAGCAGAAAGCTGTGCTGCCATCCAGTGAGACTTGGACAGGCTGGAGGTCTGGGCAGGAAGAAACTGAAATTCAACAAGGGCAAGTGTAGAGTCTTGCACCTGGGAAAGAACCACCTCAGGTATCAGTACAGGTTGGGAACTGATCTGTTGAACAGCAAAGAGGAAAAGGATCTGGGGGTCCTAGTTGATGGGAGGCTGACCATGAGCCAGCAATGTGGCCAAGAGGGGCCAATGCCATTCTGGGATGTGGCTAGTAGGTGGAGAGAGGTTCTCCTGCCCCTCTACTCTGCCCTGGTAAGGCCACATCTGGACTATTGTGTCCAGTTCTGGGTCCCCCAGTTCAAGAAGGACATAGAATTGCTTGAGATTCCAGCACAGAGCCACAAAGATGATGGAGTGGAGCATCTCTCTTATGAGGAAAGGCTGAGGGAGCCAGGGCTCTTTAGCTTGGAGAAAAGGAGACTGAGGGGTGACCTCATCAACGTTTATAAACATATAAAGGGCAAGTGTCAGGAGGATGGAGCCAGGTTCTTCTCAGTGATGCCCGATGACAGGACAAGGGGCAATGGGTGGAGCTGAGGCACAGAAAGTTTCATGTAAACATGAGGATGAATTTTTTCACTTTGAGGACAACAGAGCACTGGAACAGGCTGCTCAGGTGGGTTGTGGAGACTCCCTCTCTGGAGACATTCAAAACCTGCCTGGATGTATTCCTGTGTGATCTTGTCTAGGTGATCCTGCTCTGGTAGGGGGGTTGGACTAGATGATTTTTCGAGGTCCCTTCCAGCCCCTGACATTCTGTGATTCTCAGCTCTAAACTACTAAACATACCTGACCAGACAGTGCTCACATAAAAAGGCCCCTTTTCTCAGACCTGGGAGCTGAAAAATTGAAGTGGATCTGCACATGCTCTTTTCCAACAGGCTCAAGCCAAGGACAAAGACTCAAGTTTTCAAGTACATAACACAATGTTATCAAATAAAATTGTCCCCATAAGCCTGGCAAAATCCCAGTGTCAGCAGCTACCCATAAACAGATTTTGACTCTAACTCTGGGAACTGTGTTACTCTGGTTTCTCCTTTTCTGCCCTCTCTCACTCCCTCCTCTGGCTGCCCTAGATGTTCACACCATCAGTGACATATAGAGAGGCACTACACGGTAGCAACAGCCTGAGAGTATGCATCCACTGATTTCAATAGCAGACAGTGCTTCAGGAGGCTGGTGTTCACGTTCAGCAAAACCAGCTGAATTTAACACAGAAGACAGAACAATGCGAACAGGATGCGATGAGAGCTGGGACTGCCCTGGTGGTAACTGGAGAGGTGGCCTTGTAGGGGCTGAGGGCAGAGCAGAGATGTTAGTTGAGAAATTATTAACTGGGTGGCACATTTACAGCAGTGGAGGTGGGGCAGGCAACCCCAGCCCCAAGCTCCCATTGGCTCTGATGCATTCTCATAGGTCAGGCCAATGAACATTCAGAAGGCTTCGGTTTCCCCAGTACCATTCCCCACTGTGACCAGTCAGGAACAGCACTTGGGTACCTGCACCAGCTTGTGTTCCTGCTGGCTTCTCTGGGAGAACATGCTCCGAGTATTCCACATATTTATCACAGTTTGGCTTTCAGAGATTCTTAAGTCAATATGTATGATTTGAAGTCAACTTGACCCACCTTATAAGAGCGAGTAAATTGTCAAGCAGCTTCAGGACCTGCTCGGTGCAGGGATTACGGTAGATGGGACTTCCACTGGGCATGTATCCCAGCAAGAATCCTCCAGCTTTCGCCTCCTCAGCAGCAGCAGGCCAACGGGCTCGTTTCACAACTCCCAGGATGGTGTACACACAAAAGCTTATCTGCAGCAAGAGATGTAGAGAGTGTTTCTTAGCCAGAGCACAACTTGAGCAAATAATTAATCATCATCCCACCTCAAAGAGAATACTCTGCAGTGAGCTGAATCTGGCGATAGGGACAAACTGGTGGGTTTGTCACCAAGAAAAAGCATCAATCATGCTACATTCCATCACCTTCTGCTCCATCATCCATGGCAGGATGGCAAAGGATCTTGCAATTAGACAATGCATTGATACATAGAGTCTCACAAGTATGCAAGAAAACATATAGGTTGGCCTCTAAAAAGAAGGGTCTACACCATCATTTCATCTCTTTCATGTACTAAGATCGATGCAGAGATCTGTGATGACAGTGGTCAAACTGCATTAGCCCCAAATCACAAGCACAGCTCTTTGGACTGCATTTCAGTGTCTTCTATAGACCTACATACATCAACTCCACTTTGTCTGTCTAAGAAGTAAAGACATTTCACTAAGAACTCACAACACAAATCTCCTTGGATTAATTGTAATTATATTGCATTGCAGACACAGCAAGATGCTTTCCACCATGTCTTGTTCAGGAAGCACAACTCACTGCACCATATTTCCAAAAATCACATAAACCAATTGCTTCTCTGAAACCAAACTCTGCTACACAAAGAGAAGGGAACAATGTGTTTTGCTCTGCTGAATAATCTGTTTTTGCATGGTCAACATGCTCATTACTATAGCTTAAAGAGGAAAAAGCCAGCCTGTGTTTTACCATCTGAAAAGCCTGTTGGTCTGCATCCTAAAGAAGTAGGTAATCAGGACAGATGTTTTATGTAATCTGAATAGAAATGGGGGATGAAAGGAGGAGAGTTCCACCTTGCTAAGGATTACAACTCTGCTGGCAATGACACTCACTCTGGAGCGGTTCAGGCCACTAGGATCCTCCAAGACCGGATCAGCAATTTTGTTGTCTGCACCCACGTAGGAAATAAAGGCTTCAGGATCTGAGAGAACTCTGTCAGCAGCAAAAGACAGCAAAGGAAACTATTGTTTATCCCAGTGAATTTGAGCAGAGCTTTGCATTGGCAATAAATATCTTCACAAATACAGAGCAGGCTAGAGACTAGCTAGTGGTTCACGTTGTATATGGGAACATGGTAAAAAGCAGCAGAGACACGTGCACCCTCCAAACATCTCCAGTCCTCTTGGGCTATAGGGATCTCAAACTTTTTTTATCACTTAAGAAGACAGCCCAGCTGGCAAAAGTCTTCTGCATGCCCAGCTGCCCAGGGCTGCAGGACACCTCAGCTTGAGTAAGGAGAGCTCAACTTCCTATCTTCTCCTGGAGATGTGAGAATACAATACATCTTTTATGTCTCTTTGCCTGCTGGGAAGCGTTCCTCTATCACCTTATACAACTCTTACCCAGTCATTTTCAACAAACTGCATTTAGACTTAGTAGAGAGTTTCTCAACTGCAGATGGCCTACAACCCCAATGACTGCCCAGAGCACAGGAGGCCACAAGGCATTCCATCACCATCACGGAGTTTGCACATTCCCTTATTGGGCACAACATTACCCGTGCCACCCCTCCAGCTCAAAGCTCAGGAAAATGACCCATACCTCTGCATCTCTGGGGAGAGCCATAAGCCTGCAACAGGAGCCATGAGCTCCTCCAGGAAAGCCTTCTGCCGCTCATAGTCCTTGAACTGGTTGCTGATGAGGACGAGGGCCTCCATGAGAGCACACTTCTCCATCTGTGTCAGAAGTAGCTCATTGGAGAGCAGCTGCTTCACATGGTTGTACAACATCTCGAAGTTTGGCTAGAAAACATTCAAGTGGAAAAGTGTCACACGTTTGGTGTGGAGGGCCACTGGGAAGGCAGACATAAGACTACTGTACTATGCAGAACAGCTGGAGGAATATGTCTAAGTTACCCTCTCTTTACATGGCCATTTCCTCCCCAGTCTCGAGATTCTCTGCACGTTCAGTCTAAAAGAACCTCTTTTCTTTCCTACCCCTTTGTCATGATCCTGCATCCAGTTTACTTCAGTCTCTAGTATGACTGAAATAAGCAGAGACAACCTCTCTCATCTAGGCATGTCACATCCCTCATAGCAGCATCACACCTCAAAATTCATTTGCTCACAGAAAGTACTTTGCTCCTTTGTCTCTCAAGTGCCAGACTTGGGTCTCTTGCATCTCTTTGCTCACAACTAGGTTAACAATTCATACAGATAACACTGTCTCCACAGGAATGGCTGAATGACTTCCCTACCCACTCTAGTCACAATCGTCTCTTTCTGTTCCATGGAAATTCAGCAAACTTTCCCACATAAATTTAGTGCTGCTTGTATCTTCTTCCTCATCCCTTCTGCATTTAACTGATCACCTTTTCATTTAAACCATCAATTTACAATTCAACTCTTGAGGCAGAAAATTTTGAGAAGAGATGTGCAGGGAATAAAACAGCCATTTGCACAGCAGGAATGTTTCTTGGAAGAAAAACAGAGGCTGTAGCCAAAGGAAGCTTAAAATCCCACAAAATCCAGCTGAAACTGAGGCATGATGGAATTGAGTTTACATACCAGGACAAGCTGAGGGTAATCCCGACACATCTTTATGATTGAGGAGCATGCATGCCTTCTCACATTCTTCACTGCTCGAGTTCTAGGAGCCTGGACAGACATAACAAACTTCAATGCAACAAAACAAAAGTTCAGACAAATGCAGGGTATCTTTTGAGACACAAATATATTACATACAGTTTTCTGCACAGTTGAGTACAGATAAACCCCCACCCCAAATAATAATGTAACAACCAAATTTCCTCTGGAGCAGCCAGACTCAAGAAGCCCATGTTCAAACAAGCTACACTCCAGGAGCAGGGATGCAATGGATCTTACTATTTCAAGACTCCAAGCACTCCCTAGGTAGCTGGCAACTTTACAGCCACCCTTCACAGCCATGTACACCAACTACTGAAGAATACCCATAGCTAATAAAGTGACTTCACCCTCAGGAATGTCAGCACAGACCAGGGGACTAAGTGCACTGCCCCTGGACCACGACTATGGCCTTCTAAGTTTGTGAGCCAAAGCTTATTAGGCTATGTCAAACAAGAAGAGATCAGACATATCTAGACCTCCCAGTTCTTTTCAGTAGCAGGACTATACTTGAGAAGCCTACTCCAGTGGAGTCTTCAGACTCGGCATGCTCACAAATAAAATAAGATTTGATCCACCCATTATAGATCATTAGTACATTAACAATTCAGACATACCTTACTTTCTTCTATAACTTCAAAGGTAACTGAAGTAAAGAGCTGTGAGAAAGGGAGGGAACAAAAAAAACTCAAATCATTTGTTAATATCTAGCACTTGTGTATTTTGACCTCAAGGAATAGATGCTAAGACTTCAGTGCTATTTCATTAAAGCCAGTGAGTAACTCCTGATAACTGAAAGATCAGTTATCAACACATTAAGGCCTTGAATTAAAACCTGGTGTTTACTGGCCAGAATGTATACTGAATATTAAGATTTAAGATTAGGATCTGGAAAAACTGTCTTGGACATTGTTTCTTTGTGAATAAGATGGTCTCAGTTCTTCCCCATCTTTAACAAAGGACAGTCCCTCCTTGACAGTAATGCCAAGAGGATTAACTCCTGCAGTTTAGTACAGGGGCCTTGCACCACAAAAAGCTGACTTGATTGTAGTATGGTCTGCAAGTCCTTACCTTGGAAAGTACTTGTTGTAGGTATTCTGGTCGGTAAGTGACAAATGGGAAGAGAGCAGAGACATTGGTGAGCACACAGGACAGGATGAGAGGATCCTTAGTTTCAAAACTAAGGACAAGCTGCAACAGATCTATGCCCTCATTCACTGGGATGTCCTACAAAGGCAGCAAAGGGAAAGAAGGAGGTAATAAAAAAAAGGAGGCATCACTCAGTATTTCAGTTCATAGCACACATTCTGAAACTTCTAGAGCTAGGTCATGGAGCTGCTTCTGTCATATCAGACCTGTCAGCTAAAGACAGCTGTTCTCAAAGAGAGAAAGCCTGAGTTTAACTGTGTGCTATGTGCACTTGCTGAGGGAAAAAGGAGAGTAGCATTGCCATTGCTAGTGGGGAAGTCTTGAGATGTTAATCTCAAGTCTGCATACTATTGCTTGCACCTCCAGGGAAGGAAAATTACCTTTTGCTCAATTTGGCCCCCAATTCTCCTCTTGACTCTGTCCAACATATTCCATGCTTAACCAACTATATCAACCCATGTCATTATTTTCTGTGATTAGAATGATGAACTAAAGTACATGAGCAGGCTAAGAGACTGAAAAAAAAATAATTAAATCAGTCTACATCAGACTGAGAAAAAAATGCTTCCCATCTGATTCACCTGCTGTTGAACAAAAAGCAGAGAGAAATTGCTTCTGATCTCCTACTCCCCAAGCATGGACTTTTCTCATTTAGTTCAAAGTTAAAAAAAACCAAACCAACCAACCAACAAAAAACCCAACAAAACAAAACAACCAAACAACAAACCTTAAGCCCTTAAACCTAATCAGGTAATCAGAGGGTAATTATAAGAGTAAACTTGGGAAATTTCTGCTTAAATGGTCCTATCCTTCTCTGGCAAGGCATTACACCAAAGCATGCCACCTGAGCACCCTTCTGGGACTTCTTCAACAATCTGGGATTTACTATGGAGGTAACCTGTCACTACAAACTTTTAATGGACAACAAAACCCCACTCATGTCAACCCAGATCAAGCCAGGAGAGCAAACAAGAGAATGTGATACACGTACATCTTTATCCATGGTTCGAAACATCTGGCTGATGACACTCTCTGAGAAGAAGGTCATGGCATCCCACTGCACAAAGGATGGGGAGAAGATGGAGCAGAGACCTTCGCCTGTCTTAGCTGAAAGGAAGAGAACACTGGAGCTTTCACCATGCTCCTCCCCATATGCATAGCAGCAGGCTGATAACCTCCCACACAGTAACATCACTCACAGGTATTTTGGTCACACAGCTCTCCCTGCAGATGCCTGGCAGAGATGCACCAAGAACAATTAAGATACTCCCGTGTGATTTGCTGCATTCAGGTGAAGGTTCCTGAGACAAAATCTGACTTTTGAGATACTACAGGGAGCAACACCAACAAATCACAGAAGGGAAAAAGGAGGGAGATCACATGCCCAGACTCAGCACTGCAGGCAACACTGCCCTTGGCGTGACTTTGCAGAGCACCAAGTGGCCTTGCTTCACAGAAGGAAAGCAAGGTAAATGGCAGATCTTCTGCCAGGCAGGCAGAACTTCTCTGGACTGAAATAATCAATGGTACAGAGATAACAAAGCCCAAATAATTGTAAAATTCTATCAGAGGGATAACTGCATCTGTTTTGCAGAGATGTTGGGAATGAAAAGGAGACAGAGGCCTTACATTAGCTATTCCATAGGCAGACTGAAAGGCTAAATTTGGGGCAAGATGGGTTTGATTTGATTTTGTGACCTTAAGAACCTGAAAACCTAGCATTGAGTCTTAGATCCCCCAAAATAAAAGGAAATTGAAAGAGGCAAAGAAGTTCCTTCTTGACTTGAATTAAAAAAAAAAAACAAGCAAAAGATCCAAACCCCATATCCCAATCGGTTTGTTTTTTTTTTCCTCCAGGTAACTTACAGTTCATGGGCCCAGTATCAAAAGGAGCTGTGAGCTGGTACTTCAGCCATTCTCCAGCCATTTGGAAGCCAGTTAGAGGGTCCAGACGACAAGCCATCCTCATCACCTCTCCTTGCTGGGCTCGGAAAGCTGCAGTGAAATATCAGACACTGTGCAACAAGCTGATGCTGCAAATGGTCCTTTCCCCAAAGCTCATCCACAGCTCTGTGGACCTGGGAACAGTCCATACTGGACTGCTGCTCTGGCAGTAGCTGCGTAATAAGCTCAGCCATACAGTCAGTAAATGAGGTGTAAAAGAATAGGCAAATTTTGAAGCAATTTAAATGAACTGAAAAAGGATGGATTAACACAAAAAGAAGTGGGGAAAAAAAACCCAATAGGAATGATGAAAATCTATGCTAAATACAGCTTTACTAAAATGAAGTCCATATTTTTCATTTTTTAAAATTTCTTCAAACTAACTGTAGATGTTTGCTACTTACAAAGCACCTTGTAAGTACTGAACCAGAAGGTTCTTAGCAGGACCAAGACAGATTTTCTTTCTGGAATGATACCTGAAGTCTTTTGTAATCTGTCCTCTTTTCCTAATTTGAGCAGGACTCTGGGCTATTGAAATAAATCTAAGTGACCAAGAGGTAAATTTTCTTTGACACTAGGCAGGAAATGCTACTAGGCCACCTACCTGACCAGGAAAAAAAATAATAGCAAAAAGTAAGTAAAATGAAATGCCTGAGCTGCCACAAAATAAAACTGAAAATTAATTTAACTCTAAGGTCCAGGCTGAAAAAGTCAAGACAAAAACGAAAGCTGCTGAGCCAACATGAAAGGCTACAAGCTCAGCCAGCAACTGAAGGTAGGAGGAAAGGCTCAGACAACAGCATCAACACAGGATGATGGCAACTTACAGTTGAAGAAAGCATTGAAGTCCTCGTCACTGTCAAAATCAAAGCGGGAGTATTCACAGCTGGGGCTGTCTGTTTTAGAGGGAAAGCCCACCTGGAGACAAAGCAAAGCCAAGAAAGAAGTCACCCCCACACATAACAACACCTTCAAGAAGATTGAGGCAAGGAGCAGACACTAAAATGGTGAGAAAATGTTTGCTGAGCAGCCTGGAGATCGTGTCTCTAGCAGACAACAGAAGTGTTGTTTCTCCCCTGTGATCCATAGGCTGTATTCACTGAAGCACCTTCTCCCACCTATCTGGCCCTAGTGCCCACATACCTTCACCAGGTTGGTCATTGATGCACGGAGATACTTGGGAATCATAGCCAGCAACAGGGGGTCCCGAGACAGGACTTCGTGCCGAAAGAGGGCTCCCCAGGTGATCTGGGTGGAAGATCGTAGAAACTGGGGGGAAGAGAGAAAGGTGGGGAACAGAGAAGGATTTCAATGCTGGAATCTTCACTACGACCATGAAGTGTTGCTATCAGAAGGCAACCCAGGAAAAAAAAATAAATTACACTGACTATTCAGTTGAGGCCAAGACACCTTGCAGGCACAACTCAAACTTCCAGAATGCCAAAAGTTTCTAGGTAAAAGTTTTGCTGGTGGCAAATTCTGTGCTTTCTACTTAGCAGCTGTGTCAGAAACTGTCCCTAAAGGGGTGGTAATGGAGGAGAAACTAATCTGCTTTCCAGATCTTCAGCTGAAATGGAGAGCCTGGAGGGCAATATTTGGCATCTGAAGTTCTGCAGTCTTCTATAGGTTAGCACAATTAAGCATTCACACATTCTTACACAGACATACATGAAACTTCCAGCCCTTTACGTACCTGGCTAGGATGGGTTGTAAAGGCTAAAAAGGAGTCAAGGTATTTTCCAAAGTTGGCTGGTGTTTCCACATCAGACTCTGAGCCCTGTTAGGAAGACAATTGATTTCAGACAAAATACAAACTCTTTGCCACACTGGGCTGACAATGGTCACGTCTCTGGGTAAAGCAGCAGCACTACATCCAAGGCCATAGATTGTACAGGAACAGAGACAAAAACACTCAAAACTGTGATTTTTTTCTGAAACCAACATAGCCTGAGGAGTGGCAAGTTAACCTTACCAGCCTGGGGGTGCTGGAAACAGCACCATCCTTATTCAAGAAAAAATGGTAACTTCTCAGTTACTGGAGTTCCATTAAAACTGAATTAACCAGTGCTGCTGCCATAATTCACAATTTTACTCCTGTTGGGTAAAGCCCACTCAGTGGCAATAAAATGGAGCCATTTGCAATTGCAAAATTTTCCAGGCAAACATACCCAGATGATTTGACTCCCATGCCTTCAAATGTCTTAGCATTGGACATACAAGTATCTCTTACTACTGATTTTATGGGAAGCTTGTCAGGAAAGAAAGTTTTGCCTGAAACCACAAAGTCAAGGTTTTACTGCTCCTGACTAATCACAATATGATCTGATGCTCTCAAGATCCTTTTTTTCTGGAGCTGCACAGCTCAGTGCTGCCTCTTCCAGGTGACCCTGGATGACAGCGTTCAAATCCTCATCATATTACTTCATTATGGTCTAGAGTTCCCACTGACTAAGAGCAAGTGAAGTCACTGAAAGTAATACCATACCCTTTGTTTGCTGTCCATTCTTTTTAGGGATATATTCTCAACTTTTTTTTTTTTCCCTCCCTGTGAGAATTTACTTTGCTCTGTCACTTGCACAGGCTGACTGCTGCCTCAACCTGCCCAAAACCAGCATATCTCAACAAGCCTGCCTTCTTTACTGCAGAAGCACTGTGCTGATGGGAGGAGTGGGAATTCAGCACACAAGGGTAATTTCCTAGAGCATTTTTTTCTGTAGTGGTAGACAGCAAGAAACCTGATCAATTTTCAGTGAAGCTTCAGCATTTAACAGAGGTTATAGATTATTCTGAATGACAGCAGAAACCTCAAAACAGTCAGTGTCCCTCCATTCTACATTCCTAAGACCTGGCAGGATAGTTATCCCACTTGCAAGCGGAGCCACTTCTGTCTTTTACAAAGGTGTGGAGACAACCCTGAAGCTTTCAACTGTCCAGGACAGAACCCTGTTCCTACCTTAGATCATGGTTGCCTCACTCTCAGCCCTAAAAACTAGCCCTAATGGGGATGCTGTTAGTATAAGTAAAGACTTACTAGCAAAGCACATAGCTGGCTGCCCAATGCACACAAAACTTGGCAGAGTCTCTTCAAGAAAACATAATGCTTCTCCACCAAGCCTTCTCCATCTGCTGTCCTGGGAATGAGGGGAGAGGGAAAAACAGGATCAGTTACACTGCAGGCAGCAGGCACACTGTTATCTGTCTTGCAGGTAAAAAAAAGCACCTGAGAAATTTTATTTTATTGCAGTGGGATTTTCTTTGTTGTTATCAAGTACTGCCTTACTAACATCTAAAAGCTCTGAAAATGCCTCTCTGAAATGGTCCCTCCTGATCAGTTCAGGCTAAGAGAAAGCTGGGAATGCTGTCAGCAGTGTCTTCTGAAAATTAGATCTACAAAGCCATCTGTATGCAGGTTTTTTTTGGTGAAGTTACAGCAGGAGGACAGTACTTACTGGGCAGCAGAGAGGATGTAGTGCATAGCAACGTCTCCAAACAAGACCATCAGAGGCTTCCGATCCTCCAGCTTACCCTGTGTGTGAAATATGCCCAATGCCTCAATCAGAATGTAACTATTTATTCCCATAGAAAGCATTTTTTATTCCCATTTGCAAGAGAAATTAAGAGACTCTCAATTGTCCTATCTAGGGAGGGGCTTACAGTCCACATATTATTTCAGTAAAAACTTGTCAAAACATCTAAGACATTCCTGATCTCAACAAATTTCCACAAGCAATCCTACCACAGGAACTTTAACCCAAAAAACTTATCCTGAATCATAGAATCATTATGGTTGGAAAGGACCTCTAGGATCATAAAGTCCAACCTTCATCCTAATGTCAAACCACTAGAACAGAGCCTGAAGTGCTACATCTACTCATTTTTTAAACACCTCCAGGGATGGTGAGTCCATCACCTCCCTCGGCAGCCTGTTTCAGTGCCTAACCACTCTCTTAGTAAATAATTTCTTCTAATAATTAAATAGCTTTAAGTCTTTTTTTGTGGTAGACTGATTACTTAAAGGCAGCTGATAAAACACTCAGCCTTGACACTGAGCTGCCTGGGAAGGTATGGGTCAAATCAAATGTTTTTTTTAGATTCTGTTGTCATTTCTCTGAGCTGCTGACTGTATTTCCTACTTCACAGTTGTAGAAAGTGGGGGAAAAAAATCAATGAGGATTTCTAACCTCAAATATGCAAGAAAAGACAAGCACAGAAGTTGGAGAGGGTTCCAGCAGTTGCTGTGTGTGTCTTGCTGGTATCATGCTAAATAACATTAACATAAGCATCCAATTCTGAATTTTGTTTCTTAAACAAAAAAGCAAAGATCCATTGCTCAATCTGAAGAATTACAGAAGAAGGAAAACAAAGGGGAGCCAGAGGAGCTGAGAATGAAGAACTCACTTTTCTGCTAACAGCAATCAAGAGACACTCTGCTGCTCCTATTTGGAGCTCAGGCTCATTTAGGAGCAGACACAACATCTCCAGGAGTTTGCAGTTGTCTGCTGTGATGTGGCTCAGGGCCACCCAGTCAATGTAGCCAGCCAAGGTGTTGAGTGCTGCTATCCCCACACGGCAGTTTGCCTGGGCCTGGGAATGAAAGAAGCCAAGAGGTCAGAGCCAGCCAGAGAAACACCAATTCCCATCTAATGCTGCCCACTCCGTGGAAGAACAGTACCAGAAACCACCCTGAGTGAGAGGCCTGAGCACCCTTCTGTTGCCACCCCTCACTTCTCTCTTCTGAAGGGGTTTGTATTACGAGTGAATAAATCCATCTGTAAATGAGCACTGCAGGTAATACACTCCAAAGCCCAGGAAAAGGCTAGTTCTAAGCAATCTTGGTCTTAAGAATGACTAATGCACTTTCAAATAGCTCCACTCACCTTTGGCTCCTGAGCCAGGTCTGTCTTCTGAAAAAGAAAACAAGAGATGGTAAGGCAACAGCTACAGCACACACTTCCACCCAGCCACTGCTGGACACGCTTATTCTTGAGAACGCAGCTAGAAGCAGTTTCAAAGAACAGCTCCCTAGTGCAAGAGGCTGCAACACAGCCTCCCCCTCAGGACACTGCTGCAGCCATCATAACCACCTCCACAGCCCCCTGGCAGGTAACACAGCAGGACTACGAACTGCAAGTTAAGCTGCAATTTCCTTCTCATCTAAAAGATGACACTCCAGTCAGCAGGCACCAGGAAGACATAGGAGACAAGAAGGAAAGGCATTTTAGTGCTTCCTGGAAGCTTCCAGGGAAGAAGCTCCTGATCTTTTAAAGCATCTTGCATCCAAAAGCCAGACTTTGAAAGATGCTGGTGGCTTTGATGCCTGAAAAGGGTATGTGATTTGCCCATGGTCAGAAAGGCAGCTAGAGAGAGAGCTGAGGGAAGAGCTTACAGCCCAGCTCCCAGTCCCAAACATTAAGGGCAGCAATGCACTGCTCACACTACCTTTTTGACTAATGCAAGTAAGTCCTTCAGAATCCAATTTGAACTTGATTTGTTTTCCATATGCAAAGACATCACAAGCATTTCTTTCCACTGCAAGGTTTTGGATTGGAAACACTGTGCATCAGTGTATTCAGTATGGTGATTTTATAAGTTAATCTGGTTGTCCCCCAAATATTTAGCACCTGAGCCACCATACCAGAACTGCATACATATAAGCACTTCAGATTATTATGGTCTTGGGAAACCATCCATCATCTCCCCCAGTCTCAGTGTGCAGAGAGGTAATTCAACCCAACCCTCAGAATTTACCCTGTGCACAAGCATCCCAAAGATCTGCTAACCTGTGGAATGGTGAGGGCTTCTTGTTCCTGGGGTGCTCCAACCTTGCCAATCAGAAAGATTCCACCATTAACAGCAGCAGACACACTTCAGAGCCTCAAGCATTGCAATTCAAACCTTACCTGGAAATGCATTTCAACCAGACTACAAAATGCACCAGAGCCTCCCACCCACCACCACAAATTGCACAGAAAACCATCTGCACCACACACGTGGGTTTGCTCAGCCTGTCAGTGCATCAGGAGAACAAATAGAAGTCTGGTAGGAGAGGGCTTTTCATTGCCTGTTTCACATTTAGTGTACCTTTGGATTTAATTCACAGGAAAGAAGAACAAGAGATATACCTAAGGAACTTATTTCTAAATTGGCTTCTCAGTTGTGCTTCACTCTCAAATCCACTTCTTTATCATAGGAATAGGCTGGAAAAGACACCTGCTTTAACCATCCATCTTGACCAATTTGCACATCTCTAGACTCTAGATAAGAACTCAAGAAGTCTCTTTAAACAAACAAACAAAAAACCAAAACCAACAAACCACACCTTGAAAGAAAAAAAAAAAAAGAAAAAAAAAGTTTCCTGACCTGAGCTCTCAGATAAAAGGACCAGAGGCCTGGATACAATTTTGAGACATCCAAAACTCATGTGTTTCGGTGCATCACCACAAAGACACAAGTGCAGCACAGCACAAGAGAGCAGATGAGAGCCCAGGGTGGCATCTCTTTACCACTGCATGTAACAAACTACCCTAAATCTACTTGGTTCTGACACAATCACACCTTTTGCTAAGCCATACACTCCTAATGTGAGTGGAGCATTCCAACAGCACAGATGAGTCACATATCCACTCAAGACATTTACACTAGCAAATCTAAACTATCACCTCTGACCACTGGCCCTGTCAACATTGTATGTTCCATCTCTCTGAGCAGCACCAGCTTCCCAGTCCACAGCAGATCCCTACCTCACAGCACCAGATTTCAGTTTCTGCCTTGGCTTCCCCAGCTACTTTTCAGTTGTAATCCAGTTCCTTAACACCTCCAGCACTGACTGAACACAAGGAGAGGAGACTCTTACCATGAGTCTGTACTTGTTGACGTTCTGCTGTAGGGCATTTAGCAGGAAGCTGAAGATCTTTTCCATGTTCTGGGTAAGGGTCTGCTGGATATCTCGTCGCCGCTGGGTAGGCAGCGTCTGAAAAGTCACCACATCCTCTGCCAAACGTAGGAGGATGAACATCACCAGTTCCGTCTGAGTTTCCTAATATCCCAAAGTTAAACACACTCCATCAGCACAGTTCAAACACTAAAATCTCTAGAGGCTAGCTCGGAGGCAGTGAGCAAGCATGAAGCCCCAAGTCACACCTCAGGGAAGAAAAGACAGGAGGCCCTTTCTCTGTTAAAATCCTCCTCTACGGTAACTTAATCTTACAGGATTTTTTTTTAGTCCACCATCAGCCTGTGAGTGAGTGAGTCAGGCTTTCCTTGCGATGATGGAAGACCGAAAGAGATAGTACAAGCAAGCAGAAGAGAACAGACAGGTGTGTTTCATACCCCTTGCTTGGAGAGGGTATCCAGCTCTTTCAGCATGTCAGGCCAGTGCTGAGGCCACTCACGCTTTATCATCTCCACCACAATGCGAGACAAAACATCCTTAATGTGACTTTCCTCCTCCAGAATATTTTGGGTTCCCTGTGATTGAAGAGAGGAAGTATTATACAAAAAGAGCAAGCATCAGACATTTATGACTTTGACTCAGGATGCACAATACTTGCAAATATTCTAAAGCACACAACATAAAAACAACAGAACACAACACAACCTTGGATGACACTCCTACACTCTCAAGTAGCCATAACTAGTGAACTCTGGGAACCAAAAGGAATTTTCCTCTAAAAAAAAGTCACTTGGTCAGAAGAGCAATCACAATGACAGAGAAAATATAACTAAGACTTTTATATTCCTGCAAAGGATAAGAACATTCCTCACAGGAAAAAAATAAATTACGTTATATATGTTATACAAGCCTCACAACTTGCTGCCACATGAAGGGACATATTTATTGACCTACCAACACAGAGAAAAGCACTGGAACAACTAGGGATGAACAGCAAAGCAGTAATAAAATACAGAACTGAATTCATGTCTTCTGTGCTAATTAACCATAGTCCTTTTTCCTTTTCTTCCCATAGACTATCTCCAAGTTAGAGAATCATGTTTCAGAGAACAGTCTGGAGTAGAAGGTACTTACACTGGATATGAGGCCCATCACATTGTTCTTTAGATAAACTTTTTCTAGGCGAGGCATGTTGTTCCAGCGGAATCTGTTCAAAACAGTTTGGTTTAAAAACAGATAAGCAAACAAAACCAAACCAAACAGAAAGACAGAAACAAAGAGGATGCCAAATAAAAACAGTTATAAAGATCTCTGACTTGATCCTTGGTGAACTATCACTTCTTCACCTCAACTATAGCTAGGCATTATAGCTCACTGACTCTGCCAGTGCCCAATCCCCTAATGAAAAGGCCAAGTGAAAACTGCTGCTGGCAGATGGGTGCACAGTACTGAGGTCAAGAGACATGAGAAGCAGCAACAACAGCACAAAGCACCAGGTCTGCAGAAGTGGCAGAGAGAGGAATCTCAGAACTGAACTAATACAAAGCCTCTTTCTTGGCATGAGGCTAATGACAGAGAATGTTGCAAAGACTTACTAATAACCCCGTGTGCTTACTCACATATGGAAATATCAACGTGTCTTAGAGCTGGGTGAATTAACCTTCCCAACCTGCCTGAAAGCCATTTTCTCCTCTCCTTTTTTTTAGAGAAGGAAAGAAATAGAGCAGGACATCAATTATTCTCTGCTGTCGAGCAGACCCTTTGGGTTCTGAGAGTGGCTCCTTGAAGCAGGAGGTGCCGGAACGGGAGCAGAGCCCCCACCAGCGGCTGGGTGGCAGCGGGCCGGCCGCCCTCCTTCCCCGGGGCGGGCCGAGCTGCCTTACTTGACCACATGCTCCAGGATCTGCAGGCCGAAGTGCCGGACGATGGCCGTCTGCGTCTTCTCGGCCAGCTTCAGCCCGCAGGGGACGCAGATGGGACACTTCTCCTTGAACTCCTCGCAGAACTGGGAAAGGACCAGGGACACGCACACGCGGTTAAGACACAGGAGCGGGTGCGGGGCGGCCGGTACCTACCAGGGGACAGCCCCAAACTCTCGGGGAGCACGTCGGGGGTAGGAGGCCGCCCAACCCGCTCAGCGCCGAGCGGACGCAGCCCCTGCCGCCTAGTCCCAGAGCCTCGTGGGCTGCCCAGGGAATGCTCGGGGGCTGCCAAGTCCGGCCCACCCCCATCCTCTGTGGCCGGGGCACCCGCGTGGCTGGAGGCCGGCGCCTCCTCTCCCCAGACAAGTACCTTGAGCGCCTCTAGGCGGTAGCGCTGCGTGGAGGCCGGGTCCATGATCACCGTCACCGCCTTCACCAGCTGCTCGCAGAGGCCGCTCACCTGCTCGGCGGACATGGCGATGGCGGCGGCGGGCCCAGGCCACCGGCCACCTCCGGGCGGGCCGACAGAGGGACTGACGGTGCCGGGGAGGGGGTGGGGGGTTGGGGGAGGAGGCGGCCGGCACGCGACGCACGCGCGGCAAGGCAGCGGCTTTGCGCACGCGCTGAGAGGGAGGAGCCGGGGGGGGGGAAGGCGCACGCGCAGTTCACCCCCTCCGCGGCTGTGCGCTTCCCCGCCCAAAAACTACAACTCCCGTCGTGCTTCGCGCGGGAACGACGGCTCCCGGAAGGTAGCGAGGCGGGGCCAATCCAGGCGGGCTATCTCGCCAGGCGGGCTAGTGAGACATCAGTCAATCGGGCGGGCGGTGGCGGTTCTGCTGGTGGACGCGGGGGATGTCGCGGGGGCGGGAGCGTGTGGTGGCCCTGGTGGACATGGACTGCTTCTTTATGCAGGTGGAGCAGCGCCTCGACCCGCAGCTGCGCGGCCGCCCCTGCGCCGTGCTGCAGTACACCGAGTGGCAGGGCGGCGGGTAAGTTCCTCGCTGGTGGACCAGCCCTGGACTCGCCTGCCCCCTCGCACGGCTCTCCGCAGGACTGTGCCGAGCCGAATCGCGCCGCCCCGCGCTGCCCACTCCCCGTGTCTTGCAGGATCATCGCGGTGAGCTACGAGGCGCGCGCCTTCGGCGTGTCCCGCGGGATGTGGGCGACGGAGGCTCGGGCGCTCTGCCCGGAGCTGGCGCTGGCCCGGGTACCCCAGGCGCGGGGCAAGGCCGACCTCACCCGGTGAGCGGGGCCGGGGATCGGGCTCGGGGGGCGGTGGCGGCGGGGGCCGCCTTAGGCGGGGCGGCGCCTGAGGCTGTGCCCGCCGCCCGGCAGGTACCGGGAAGCCAGCACAGAGGTGATGCAGGTGCTGTCGCGCTTCGCGGCCATCGAGCGGGCCAGCATAGACGAGGCGTACCTGGACCTGACGGGCAGCGCTCGGGAGCGTCTGCGGGCCCTAAGGGGGAGCCCCTTGGCAGCCGCGCTTCTGCCCACCACCTTCGTGCAGGGGCTGCCCGGCGAGCCTGGCCCCCATCCCGGCGGGAAGGGTACGTACCGACCTGGGTGCGGCCCCGGAGAGCCCCGCAGCAGTTCGCATGGCGCGACGGGGTGGCTTTCACGGCTTGGATTTGGCTTTGAGACTGCACAACGCAGCGAGGAAGCAGCCCAGTGCTGCTGCCTCCGGGCCCCTTGTGCTGTCCCTCTCCCGCTCAATCGGTAATGCTCCGTGTACAGCAGCAGAGGGTAGATCACTTTCTCTTCCCCAAAACAAGAGCATGATAAATGCGATCGGTATTTTCCTCAGTGAATGGCTTTTAAGGTGCCTGCTTCTCATCCTTGCTGTTGGCATGAGGTTTACAGAACCCTGTGGCTGTTGACTGGGGCTGGCTGACGCTAGTGGTCCCTTTGATGGGCTCAGAAAAAAATGTCCACGTTGAGCTGTGTCCCCCTTTTCTAGAGGAGCTGCGGCAGCGTGGTTTGGATGAGTGGCTCGCGTCGTTGTCTTTTGATAATCCTGATTGTCCTGACCTGCAGCTGACCATGGGTGCAGTAATTGTGGAAGAAATAAGGGTGGCTGTAGAAGAAGCCACTGGATTCAAGTGTTCAGCTGGGATTTCGCACAACAAGGTATGTGTGTAAACATCAATCTGTTTTCTTCTGTATAGCAGAGTCAGGACTGCAGACACTCTCCTATGTACTCTTCCACATCTCCCATTGAAGATGAGCTAAGTGGGAAATGTGCAGCCATGGGTGAACACACCTCTAGGGAAACTGGATATCTGGGAAGGGGAGGAGACTTTTTTTTTTCTCTCCAGTGCTGTGGCCTGTACAGTCAGCACTCAATTTACTGCCTGTATTTCTGGTGTACTCTAATGAGTTAGATCACTAGGAAGAAAGGGGTTTAAAGTACCCCAGACAATTTTCTTTGGGAAAACACAGGAGCTTAAAGCAGGAAATATCCACAATGAGTTTTAGACAACAGTAGCTGGAGCCAGGGAATGGTTTATTAATGACACAAATTCCTAGTGACTTGGAGGAAGAAGACAGTTAGGGGCACTGAGGTGAGTCATGTTGCTTTTCCTCTTTCTGGTTGATCAGTCTTTACCCCTGCTAGCTATGCTTTGGGTGATGCTCAGCCAGCTGCTGAGAGCAACCTCAGGGGCACTTTGTGCATGACAGCATCTGCAGAAACAGACTTTGATGTTGCAGCTACAGAGGGTTTCCTGCTGGATGAAATGCAGGGTGGTTTACTGAGAGCACCTAGCACTCATTTCATTCTTTGCAGAAGGGGTTTGTACCTATGGAGGTGAGCTGGATGTGGAAGTGCTGTGGCTTGTTTTGCACAGCCACATGTAGGCTCCACTGATCTCTGTGTTGTGCTTATAGTATGGATGTACAGTTCTTCAGGGACAGCACAGTGCATCATAACTTAGTCCCTTCTAAAAAAATTTTTTTTAAAATGCTGGCTTAGAAAGTGGAAGCTGGGAGAAGCTGCTAGGGTTAGCAGGGATGCTCTCTATTAGTCCTGATTAAAGAGAGCAGAAAGGCAAATGGAACATCTCTTACACTGGCAATTTCTACGCCAGTGGTCTTTGTCAGCTAGCTCATTTCTGCACTGCAGTCTGCTAGTTTGATGGTGAGCTGGTGCAGAACTGGCTCCAGTACCTGGGTACAGCTGGTAATAGTTCCAGTTGTTTCTGCATCAGTCTGAGATGAAACTTGTCTTCCTTAAATTCCAAAGCATCCATTTAATCTTCACCCTTTTCTTTTTTTTTTTTTTTTTTTTAGATTGCATTTTTAAAGTCATAACTGTACAGATAATCCACTTTTGCAAAGCATGAAACAAGTGCTAGGTGCTCTCAGTAAACCACCCTGCATTTCATCCAGCAGGAAACCCTCTGTAGCTGCAGCATCAAAGTCTGTTTGTTTCTGCAGATGCTGTCATGCACAAAGTACCCCCAAGGCTGCTCTCAGCAGCTGGCTGAGCATCACCCAAAGCATAGCTAGCAGGGGTAAAGACTGATCAACCAGAAAGAGGAAAAGCAACATGACTCACCTCAGTGCTCCTAACTGTCTTCTACCTCCAAGTCACTGGGAATTTGTGTCATTAAAAATGTTCCCTGGCTCCAGCCACTGTTCACTGTTGCCTAAAACTGAAGGTGGAGCTTACTTGCTTTAAACTTTTTAAAAATTATTTATTTATTTTATTTCTTTTCTCTGAAACTCATCTGAGGGACTTTCTTACTAGTGAGATAACTTGATAGAGCACACCATGGACCCAGCTGATGAGACCAAGTAATTGAATGAGCTATTTGGAAGCACATTGCAGGTAACAGTGTGGTTTTATGCAGAGCTACTTGTGCCAAACTCATTTCTGTGCCCTCCTTGACAGCGTAATGTAGCCTAATGCCCAGGGGAAATTACAGAGGTGAGGTGTTGACCTTACAGTTTCTAATGCACCTCACCCTGAGTTGCATAAGGTGTGATAGTAACATCCTGGCAAAACACAGCATGACTGAGGTTATCTGAAGGGCATGCATGCATCTAGCTGAAGAAAATCATAGTCTTTTCCATAATGATTTTGTTCAATGAGTTGCACTTAAATTGGGCTGTTTAGAATGGGGTCCTGGGGGAATCCATCTGAAGCCTATAGAGAGGGAACTGCTGTAGGAATTCAGTTGATGCTAAGCACAGATGGGACTTGGGGCCTGGGTTGAGAGTTCGGGGAGATGAAATTAGAGATGAAAATTCTGGGCTTGGGAAAGCCCAGAAACAGTCTGAAATCACCAAACAGTGCTTCTTATGCTCCTCGCTGACTGTTTTTGTGGTTTATAGGGAAAAAGCAACCAGCAGGCTTTTGGCTAAATTGCAGCAAGTCAGGAAGGAGCCTGGAGTTACCCTGGACAAGCATCAGGATGAGTCAGTAATACCAGCACTCTTGTAGAAACCTCAAATCCTGTTCCAGCATGTGCAGATTAGAGGAGCTGTCAGAAAAAGGAAACAGTTTCTCCCCATGAAATCTCAGTGATTGGTTCAGCTTGCAGAAATTCACTTTTTGAACAGTCTGCAGTGAAACAATATAACAATAATTGCAGCCAGCCAGCTACATGTTCTTCAGGATGGTCAGTGTCTTGTTGATCCTATGGTAGGTAACAGTGGGAGGGGAAGCTTTACAGCAGATAGGCTAGAAAACATCCCTTCCAGGCTAGCAATTCTGTGTTTTGCAGATATCTTTTTGCAGTCTTATGCTGCTGTGGGCCTTGCAGAGAGAGGATTTAAATCATGACACAGAAAAAAACAATACTAATGCAGAAGATGAAGGAGCAAGCCATAGAGACATAGCCTGGGGAGGATTATAGGGATGCTCTAGAAGTTCTAGCATGTTTTCCCGATAGAAAACTAGGCCTGTAGGAACAGGTGGTAGACCCAAATCCCCTAAGCTGCCTGGAGTGTGAGTCCAGACCCTTGCAGATCTAGAAGTCTGAAAGAAGCAGGGCTTCTGGAGTACCCAGACAGTGTGTGCCAAGTCACAAGGTGGGTACAACCTGAGAGCAAGCAACGGTGCAGCCTGCATGTCTCTCCTAGCAGCTATACCAAAGGCAGCTCTTAGAGGAGATACAGCACAAGCCGTTAGGTAGAGTCACAATAAAGTCAGGGCAAAGTTTGTACTAATGGGGCTTCCACCCTACTGTGTGTTACAGACCCTGGCAAAACTGGCCTGTGGGTTAAACAAACCCAACCGCCAGACACTGGTGTCTTCCCGATTTGTCCCGCAGCTCTTCAGCCAACTGCCTGTGGGCAATATGTAAGTACTGGGGAGCTGCTGTGCAGTCTGGGGCTTAGGCTGAGCTGCTCTGTCATGTATCTGAAAAGCTGGTGCTGTGCTTCCTCAGTCCAGGCTTTTATCAGGAAGAGAGGGCCCTGTTTGTCTTCATTGTTGTGGTTCTTGCTTCTTTTGGTTTGTCATCACTGCTTGTGTGAGCAGAACTCAAATGACCTGAGGGTAGGAAACTGTTCCAGGCCATCTCAACAGATAGGAATTTGATGCTAACAGATAGCAGCTGGTGAAGGCTTTCAACTCCACAGTAACGGTTTATCAGTGATGGTAAGAAATGGAGAGGAAGTCCAGTCAATCTCTCAACAGCTGTGAGTGACAGTTTAGGAGGAGTATTCTTGGGAACTGGAGCCCTGCCAGTGAAGAGACCACACTCCAAAAGTCCATTAGCAGCCTTTTAGTGGTAGAGGTGTGCTCAAGGTGGTTGCTGAGGTGCGTAAGTGTAAGCCAGGAGCAACTGTGGGCAAGGAGGCCGTAGCAGTGTCCCGGTGTGTGTGACAGAGCTGTGCTCCCAGAGAGCAGATGTGGTTTGGTTTTGATCATCCACACTGTGCACAAGTACTTCTGGTGTGGGGAGGAGTTACTAGCACCACTGCTCCAGAGAAATGGATCCCTGGTCTGGCTCTCCAGACTGGCACTGCTGCTGTCTGCCTTCAGAGTCTCACTAGGGATGGGGATGGGGTTACATGGGGAAGGGTCCTGTCTGTGTAGGAGGTAGCAGGGAGCATGTGAGGCATTCTTCAGAGCATTGTTTGGGATCACATTTTGAAGGTGGAGCTGAAGGAGAAGCACTGAAACTGGGTCAGCCAAGGAGCTGAGGAGAAGCATTGAAATGGAGTGAGCCAAGGAGCAGTTCCAGCAGTTCACACTCCATCTACTGTGTGTCCTTCTACTATGAGCAGAAGAGCTCTTATGTGCTAACTGTTCCCCTTGTCCCAATCTAGGGACAGCTGCTGCAAGAAGACTTGGCATAGTCTCCACATGATGCTTCATTTGTGTTTCTCTCTTTCTTTCTCTGCTGTAGCCGTAACTTGGGAGGCAAGCTTGGCACTGCCATCACAGACGTTCTGGGAGTTGAGTACATTGGGGAGCTGACTCGGTTCAATGAGTCAGAGCTACAGACTCACTTTGGAGACAAAACTGGGTAATGATAAACCACTCACCACAGCTTAGCTCTTGACAGGAACTGACACTTCCTTTTGGTCATAGGTTGTTCTGCTCTGGTTAGGATGGTTGGAAGGTAAAACTTCTGTGATACCTTTGAGAAGCATTGGTCTGGCAGGCACACAAACAGGTTTCCAGTTTCACCTGCTTCCAGGCACCCTCCCAAGGATAATGTTTTTCTTGTTGGCCAGCTCCTCTGCCTTCCTCTACAGTGTCTAAAAGGCCAAGATGTGGAAGGGCTGCCTGCAGGCTTGGGAAACAGGCAGGCTCAATAGTCTCATTATAGAAGAAATTACAGGCTGGACTGGAGTCTGAAAAAAAACTTATTGGTCCAGAGGAGCGGTTGGGATATTCTGCAGATGGTTGAGCTGTTGCCACTTCAGGAGAAGAGGTGGAAGAGTTACAGTAACAGGCATTTAAGGCCTGAAGGAAGACTTCTTGTTCAGCTGCAACTGCAAATGCGGAGATGAGAGGCAGAGTCACAGCTTGAAAGAGCCACAGAGCTAAAAGGACAGCTTAGCAGAAGGCTGACTTGTTGCCCAGTAATGCCTGCCGGCCTGTGGCTGACTTCACCTCATTTACTCCATGGCTTTCAGGTCTTGGCTCTATGACTTGTGCAGAGGAATTGAAGATGAACCTGTCAAAAACAGGCACCTGCCCCAGTCCATTGGTTGCAGCAAGAACTTTCCTGGGAAAACAGCCCTGGCCACGCGGAAAGAGGTAGGAGAAGCCTACATCTAGCACAAGGCTTGACCTTTGCACTGAAGAAGATGAGAGTGCTAAAAGCTGAGACTAGATAGACTGCTGCTTTTCTTTGTCAAGGTGCTCAGAAAGCTTAGGAGCTGAGATGGGAGGAGGTGGTTTGGGCCCCAGAAATTAGGGAAATCCCAATTTGATGGAAGTGCATTGATGAACTCCTGCACAAATATGTCCAACCTTGTAATTTCCATGAGCAAAAAAAGTGGGTCTGTGCTGTTCAAAAGTTATTAATGGTGCCAGCCTTCAAGGGGTTGGTTACTAGAAAGGTAACTAGCCTAAAGAAAGAGGAAGGATGCACTTTGTTAGCTGGTGAGAGATTCTCACAGAGCTGTAGGGGACATGCAAAGAGGGATCTAGGGCAGTGGACCCATATTACTTGGAAAAGTGTAGCAGTAATGCTGTGGGACTTGTATGGTATCTACAGTACCTTGCCTCTAGCGTTGAATCCTTAACTGGGCTGACTTCTGCAGGAGTATTCTGGATATGAGGCCTTGTTATAGTCTTTGTTCATTGCAGCCTGATCCCCCTCCAGCATTCCCCAGTGTGTGGAGCATTGCTTAGTCCTGGTGGCAGTGCTGTGAGCAGAGGCCCAACCTGTCTGTTATTGCTGTTGTGTCCAGGTGCAACACTGGCTCCTGCAGCTAGCCTTGGAGCTGGAATCCAGACTGGTCAAGGACAGGAGCCAGGTAAGGATGGGAGGCACGGTCAGTGTTCTCGCTTGCCTTCAGGAAGCCATGCAATGTGTTTGCACCGCGAGCTGTTTGCAGAAGGCTGAGGGTGGTGTGTGGTGGAGGAGGAAATCTGCTTGCCCTCTGATGCATGCCTATGTGCTGAGATGGCCCAAGCAAAGAGGTGTGCAGGAGCCTGGCCAGGAAGAATGGTTTTTCCCCAGAAGATGTCAGGGATAAGGATGGTTCCCGTCCCGTGCTTTAGGATGCAGAAAGCCACTTGCATCTTCAGCCTGCCACATTGCTGCTTGCTTGCAAACCCTTTGCTGATGCAGCTCTGCCTGTGCTGTGGGCNGACAACCTGACCCCATCTGTCACACAGCATCACCTAGAGGGAAGTTGTGGAGTCTCCATCTCTGGAGACACTTAAGACCCGCCTGGATCTGTTCCTGAGAGACTTGGTCTAGGTGATCCTGCTCAGGCAGGGGGGTTGGACTAGATGATTTTCTAGGTCCCTTCCAGCCCCTAATTTCTGTGATTCTGTGATTCTGTGAGGTGGTGGCTGATACAGAACAGGGTTCTGGGTAGCCAAGCAGTCTCTGCGGCCTTTCCTCATCTTTCCTGCAGGTGTCACTTGAAACACATCTACCTCTTGTCTCTGCAGAACCACCGAGTGGCCAAGCAGCTGATGGTGGTCATCCGCATGCAGGGAGACACCCGGGTGTCACGCTTTTGTGCTCTGTCCCGCTATGATGCCCAGAAGATGTGCAACGATGCCTTTGCCCTCATCCAAAACTGCAACGCGGCTGGTGCTCACCAGGCGGCCTGGTGAGTGTGGGAGGAAGTGGTCAGGGCTCGTTCTGCTGCCAGGGGTGTAGGATGAGCCAGGCACCTGACAGAAAGGAAGGAAAGTAGCACACTGACTGGCAGGAAAAGCAATCCCCAGCACCTGCTGAGTAGAGAACAGCAGTCCCAGCACACTCGTAGGACAGCTTTGGAAGCCTGGCCTCTTCCTAGCCCCACATCTGGTGAGACACTTGTACTTATGTACTTGGAGCTGATGATTACTACTGCCAGGGGCTTGTCAGAATGGGGTGAGGTGGTCCTTGCCCTACCAGGCTGGAGAAGCTAGCTAGGCCTTGCTCTCCTCACCTATAGAAAAAGGTGCTTTTTAGGAGGCTGTTGGGAAGGAAGACTAAGGTGTACAGCTTCCTTATTCAACATTCCTTCTTCACTTCCCTTCTTCAGTGAAGTCTGAGGCATAGTTAAGGCAAGAAAGTCCTGTCTTGTTAGGCTCTGACAAGGCTGCTGCTCCCTTAAGGCCCTCTCACCTTGCCTGGGAGTCTCACAGCAGCTCCAGCCTGTGGTGGACTGAAAGTCCAGGCTAGCAGCTGGCTGCCCTTGCTCCAGTGCCCTTTCCTTTGGGAAATGCTCTTCTGGTAAGAGGCTTTCTGCTCTGCCCAACATAGCCTGCCATGTCTATGACACTGATCTTGAGATAGTGGTAACATTGTTGGAAGAATCACCTCTCCCACTTCTTCCCAGATAATTGGACTGCAGTTCCCTTGTACCCTGCTCATGAACATTTTACATTGCTTAAATTCTTACCTCAAAGAATTCTTACTTCCCAGGCTGGTGTCTGAGCTCATGTTGGTCTGTCCTTTGCAGGTCTCCACCACTTATATCGGTGCTTCTCTCAGCAAACAAGTTCTCAGAGCCTGCCACACTCCTCTCTGCAGGCATCGCCACCTTTCTGACGAGCGATACCCAGTCTGATGGCTCTGAGAGCCAAAACACCACATCTAGGAGGCCCAAGGTCAAGTTCTTTAGGAGCCCAAGAAAAGAGCTTAGGCAGAAGCCAGCTAATGCCATTGAGTCATTTTTCCAAAAGGCAGCAGAAAGGCAGCAGTCACAGACAGTGTCAGCAACAAGCCCACCCACTGCTACCACTGCAGAAACACCTGTGCCCAGCTCCCCAGAGCACCAGGAGAGAGGTGGTGTTGAACTTGCCTCGGTGCAGTGTGATCTGGAGTCCCCTGTGAATGGGAGTCCCAAAGATGGGAGCCCTACTTTACCTTACAAGAGCCTTCCCTGTGAGAAGCCACTGTCTGATGCTGCACAAACACCCTCGACTCCACCCAGCTACAGAACCTTTCTGAAATCAAAGCATGCTATGGAAGGAAGTGAGCAGAATTTACCACCCTCTCCTGAGCTTGCCTTGCTCCCTCCTGCCTCACCAGGGGACCAGCAGCGTTGTGAGAAATGTGGAAAGCTTGTGTTGGTGTGGGATTTCCCAGAGCACATGGACTACCACTTTGCTCTGGAGCTGCAAAGCTCTTTTCTGGAGCCCAGCGCTCCCATAGCTCCAGCAGCAGCTTCCAAGTCTCCTGCCAAAGCAAAGAACAAGCCCAAGGCTCCAGCAGGATCTAGTGCAAAACGACCCAGAGAAGGTGTGACAAGAACTTTAGACTTTTTCTTTAAGCGGTTACCTCCTTAACTCCCAGCCATGCTGGGAGTTTCTAGATGATCAGTGTTTTTAAAGCATCAGTGTTTTTAAATACAGTTTAAAAAATTTATACTGCCTGTCAAGATTTAATGCAGAAAAGTCTAATAAATTATCCCAAGCCTAAGAGGAGCTGGAACTTATGAATTGCATATGATGCTGTTTAGCTGGTGGCAGCAAGCTTGCTTGGTGGTTCTACCAGAAGCTGCATCGTGCTCTTGCCTACACCTCCTGCCATGGGTATTTCTATAGGATCACTATTCAGTGATTCTGTTCCTGCAGCTTTGTTCCTGCTGTAAAAGCAGGCAATGTAAGCACAGTGGCTTATCTCTGGAACTCTCCAGGCAAGGTGAGGCTTGAACTCCTATCTAGTTGCCACTTAGTATTAAGCTTCAGGATAGTTCTCCTCTGCCTGTAGGTGCAGGCCTTGCCCTTCCTGTGTAACATATACAGTAGCTTAGCCCTGTGATTCCTTCTCTCTCCACCTGGAAGATGTTGATTTTTATTCCTTGCCTGCCCCACTCCTCCTCGCCCCGGAGTTTTTGTTATAGCTGGTGTGGCAATTCCCTCTACATGGCAGCCCAGTGTGTGATGCTTATCACCAAATTGGAGGGGATGAGACAGACAGACTGCTCCTGTCAAGTAAGATTTGAGGAAGCTGGAGCTGCATGGGCAACCTTTTGTTGGGCTTTTTGATGTCTTGGCACCAAATTCCTGGCAATTGCTACTGACACATAACAGTCTAGAGTCCCTGTGGAAGGGATGGGAAGCATGCCAGTGTCACGCAGTTCCCTGTGAAAACTTTCTTCCATCATAGAAAGTATGTAACTACATTCTTCCTCCTCCCCAGGTTCTCAGGGCTTCTACATACAAATTTATGACAGGTATCTGTTTTGATTGTGCTCTGCCGAATGACTTGTTCAGCTCTCTGGGCCACAGTTCACATCAGCGTGCTCCACATATGACAACAGAGCCAACAAAGCAGAACAGTGTGGAGGGGACAAAGCGGCACTGGGAGGGAAACCTGCCCCAGGGCAGGAGATGTGCTTTCCCTCAGCTGCCCAGCAGGGTTCAGCTGCGTACTACAGCCACCTACTGATCTCTTCCAGAAGTGCTCCTGCCAATAATTTGAACTTGGCTCTGAGGGCAGGGGGAAGAAACATGCCACGTCAAAGCAGCACTGGGTGGGGCTTGGAAACAAGTTACAGAGAGTTTCATCAGCTGCAGGCTTCCCTTCCCTGAACAGGGGGAGAAAAAGCCTTTCAGACAGCAGATAATGATGCAAAGTGCAGCTCTATTTCCATGAGCTGTTTCCTCTTCATTTCTGAGCTGTGCCATGCTACGTGCAGCTGTTGACCTGCTCCTTCCATAACCCAGCTGCTGTGTTGCTGTTGCAGGTTGGGGTGCAGGGGAGGTGTCTAATACTTCACAACACAGTTGTTGCAAGATTTCAGGAAGCATTAGAAGCTCATTCTGGTGCGTGCAGCTCTGCTGGCACTACACAGAGGAAGGAATTATGGAGTCACTCCTACTAATAACAGTCCTCACATTGTAAAGTGACAAGTTTCCCAAAGTCTTTATGTAAAGAGAAGGAGCAACTGGTCTGGCAGGGCTGCCTCATGCTCCTGTGACAGCGGCATGCCTCATCTTCTAAGTGTCTGTCAGGACCGGACTCAGCAGATGCCACTACTTGACAGAAAAACAAGTTGAAAACAGGCAAATCCCTTCAGTAACACGAGTCACCTCCATAGGGAAGACTTTTTGCCTCTGCTTGTCCCAAGGGAACAACCTGTTCTTGTGGAGAGAAGCAGTCACAAACCCCTTCATAAGGTCAAAGCTATTTTAAAAACAAGCCACGCGTTAGATGTGTGCCCCAGAAAGCATCCCTTTAATTAGGCTCTGGGGGAATTTGTGGCTGTGAGGAAACAGTCACCACAGCCTGTTCCACCCACAACAGCCCGAAGTGCTGTGCTCAGTGTGACGTGGCTGCCTGTCACCTCAGGCTGCACACCCAGGCTTGCTCAGATAAGCTGGGAGAGCTTTACAGTTGTAAACAGCAGCGTGTGCATTCCTTCCACACCACAGCACGGTATTTATAGGGCTGAGTGTAGGAAGCTTAGGAAGGGCTTGTAAATGGCAGTGATCTCCAACCATGACCCAGCTCCAAGGGCAGCAGGGCAAGAGCCCAGCTCCACCCTTGATCATTGTACAGCTCAGCCAGCAAGCTCAATAAAACATCTTTATTCTGTACATTTATATATAGATGCTTGGGGAACAGGGACAACCCCCAGCATTAGAAAAATTCAAGACAACAAAACAGCAATTACAAGGAGCATGGCACCAAGAACAGTCATGCCACGGATGGCAGGGATGAGGTGAGACCAGTGATCAGCTATTTCAGAGAAAGTCACAGCACCCCATGCCTGCTTTGGGGCAGAAAAACAGGGCTGCTGCAAAAACCTGCAGTACCTCCCCCGCCCCAGACAGCTTTCTTTGTGACCCACTAGCACCAAAGAGAAGAGCCTACTGGCAGCTGGGTCTGTCCTTATGAGCATGGGTGAAAGATCATGTCACTGTAATGCTCAGACCACTGCCAGGATGGGAATAAAGTGGGATCCTGCATGAGGATTGACCCTGAGCCTGCAGCCTCTGTCTCACTGATGAGACGATGGGGAAGAAGCAGCAGATTTTTGGCTGGGTCAGTGCTCTCTCCAAGGGAAAGGTCACTCCTGTCACTACTGAGCTGGCTCTGAATTCCTTCACTGATGCCACTCTACTGGCTTCCCCAGACCTTGGCATGCTGTTCACAGGGTGCAGCCACCATCTCCCTGGCTGCTAGAGCCCAGCCCAGTGGAGAGCAATGTTTTGTGACATCCACCACTCTGCATGGGCTGCTCAGCCCGGCCAGCACTGCCTGAGCCAGCAGCCCAGAAGCAGAACTTGCTCTCAGGATGGCAGGAGGGCACTCTGGATGTCCAAGTGCTATCACAGGCCCTCATCCTTCTCTTCGGTGAGGGCTGGCAAGCCACCATGCCATGTGATGGGACTGGCTGAAGGCCTGTTGCTCACATCTGACACGTGGTCTACCACTCAATAAACCAAAAGCCTATGTACAGCTATACAGCCCCTGCTGCACCCTCCAGGCTGCAAGTGGCCTGGAGCAACAGTCACACAGGGGAGCTGCACAACAAGGAGTGGGAGACAAATGTGCTCCACTCTTTGTGCCCAGAGTTCTTGCTGGCAGCACCAGCTTTCCTCTGATAACAAACCCCAGTGGCAAGGGAAAGAAGTCTTTCTTGAAAAGAAACAGAAATCAATGCCACTGTCAAATCACACCTAAAGAATCAAAGTCACTTGGTTCTGTGTTAGTAACACAGCCTGTCCTCACACATTAAGGCAAGAATGTGAGGAGCAAGCTGGGCCAGGCCCTGAAATAGTCTGCTGCAAACCACTGCTGCCGACACGCAGGTGACACCTGCAGCTGAACATCCATGGGAGCTACCTGCACATGCCAGCACAGGTCCAGGCTCTGATATGCTCCACAGAATGGCCTCCTGCCCAGTTGCTGCACGGAACAGATGCAGGTGCAAAGTCTGCCTTCACGCCGTTGTGTTGGGAGGCTGTGCCACTTGGAGCAGCCATAGCTCCTCCAGAGTCAAAAAGCAGGATGCTGAAGGAGTGTATACGTGTGAGTGGGGAACAGGACACGCATTCAACAGTAAGACACTCAGATTGGAGTAATGCAAAACCAACACGCAAATGGACACACAGCAGATTAAAGCCAGCCAAGATTAAAACAGTTAGAAAGTGTCCTGAATGCCTTTTAAGAGGTTCAAACAAACCTCTGCTATGGGTAGCAGGGCCTCTTCCATCCCCTGCCCAGAGGGGTGTGCCACAGGATGACTCAAAAGAGGACTGTTGTCAACCCAGTGCTCAGGGAGCAGAAATGGGACCAGATCTTGTGTCAGAGATGGAAAAACATCCCTTCACTGCTAGTCTTCAAGGGTTCTGTTCCTTTCAACCAGTAATTTTCAAACAATAAACAAAGCCAGAACTTGCCTGCCCAGGTCTGCAAGTGCCTCTGATCTATTCTGAAGGAGGGCAGGGTAATGAAAGCTGCAGGCGATGTGGAGAACGTGCTTAACTTGCCCCATGTACGGCACTGAATGCAAGGAACGTTCCCAGGCTCCTTCTCACAGTGTGGAGGAGGGAAACCCACA
>VYZU01014981.1:0-47720 GCA_013401355.1 Ceyx cyanopectus | reverse complement strand
TTTCTCCCTGCCCAGCTCTCCAGTCTGTCCAGATCTCTCTGGATGGCAGCACAGCCTGCTGCTGTGTCAGCCACTCCTCCCAGTTTGGTGTCATCAGCAAACCTGCTGAGGGTGCTCTCTACCCCCTCATCCAGGTCATTGATTAATATCTTGAATAATACTGGACCAAGCACTGACCCTTGGGGGACGCCAGTAGTCACAGGCCTCCAGCCAGACTCTGCTCCACTGACCACAACTCTCTGGGCTCTGTCCTTTAGCCACTTCCCAATCCACCTTACTGAACCATGACTCAATCCACACTTCTTAAGCTTGGCTGTGAGGATCCCATGGGAGACAGTATCAAAAGCCTTGTTGAAGTCAAGGAATACCACATCCACTGCACTTCCCTCCTCTGTCCATTTACTTATATCATCATAAAAGGCTATCAGATTAGTCAAGCATGATTTGCCCTTATGGAATCCATGTTGACTACTTGGGATAAGCCTCCTTTCCTCCAGATGCTTAGAGATGGCAGCAAGGACAAGTTGTTCCATCACCTTTCCAGGGATGGAGGTGAGGCTGACAGGCCTGTAGTTACCTGGATCCTCCTTTTTGCCCTTTTTGAAGATTGGGACAACACTGGCCTTTCTCCAGTCCTCAGGCACCTCTCCTGTGCTCCAGGACATTTCAAAAAAATTATAGAGAGACAATGAACTATCCAGGCTCCTCAAAAAATCTCTACAATACAAAGCTGATAATTTCAAGATCCATATAATGGCATAAGAAAAACTGGTCATAAATTTGAATTACAAATTATTTTTTAAAAGAGTATAACTAAGATTTCATTTTACCTTGTTTAATAGGGAGGCTAATATCTTAATTCTTAGCTGTTCATGCTAAAACCTGTATCACATTTTCTGCCCTCGATGCATAGCCACTGACTAAATTATCAGGATACTGTGAAATAGCCAGTAATTTTTTTCCTCCAGTTGTCATAAAAAACCAAACAAAACCAAAAACCCCAAACCAAAAAAGAACCACCAAAAAAAACCAAACCAAAACAAAAAAACCCACAACACATCACCATCAAAAGACAATCCCCAGAAATAGAATCATACAGATAAGAGTTCTCCTAATACTACAAATCCCAAAGTTCTTGTTCTTTGTTACCTAGTAATTATTTGGTTCCAATGTCTTAGGTCTGCATTTATTTTCAGAGTAAAATTTCTGTAAAAAGCAGAAAATTGGAAGACCGTGTACGAGATGGAATGCTTATTGCAGTCCAAATGTTAAATTCACTGTTTAGAAGAGTTGAAGAGACATATGCAGATGTAGATTCAGTGTGCACGCGTTTAGGGATGAGAGGCAGCAAACCGAAACTCAGCTCTACACTTGATGTGTTTGTCAACATTAGCATAAGGAAAAGCTCTGAAACATCTATCCCTACACAAGCTAGAATGCAGGCAGTTCTGGCTTGATCAAGCCCATATGTACAAAACCCTGTAACCATGGAAGACTGGAATCATTTAAAATCTTTTAGTATTCAATGAGTATAATTCAACCTGATCCAAAGACTAGCACGGGGGGAGTCAGTGGACAGCATGTCAATTAAAGAAGTTACTTAGCCCCCCAAACATGTTTTTCATATATACACAGAAATGGCATAGATTTAGGCATAGAACATCCTATAAAGTCCTTTTACTATTCCTTTTTAAACCTTTAATGTTTCATACCCTTAAGTCATGAAAATCTGGTTACTTGGACAATGACAAACGTTTGCAAAGGAAAAAAATTTAAAACAGAAAAAAAAAATTATGTTTGCATTGGATACTTAGGTCTACCAACTTTATGACCAGCATAGTTAGTAAATATGGAAAGAAATTTATCTTTATTTCTCACTATCCTAAAGAGACTATATGGAATGAAAGTATTTACAGAGGACTTGCAAACCAAGATTATTTAACAGGAACAACTAATAAAATATTTTAAATTGAGATCCTGTGACAAAATATTCTTGTGCTTTGACTTGCACCCCTTGACACAATGAGTTTGATTGAATTCTATTTTGCCTATACAAGCTTTGCTTACTTGCTTTCAGATGTTTTATTACATCATAAATGTCTCATTTTACAACATAGCTGAAAAAGGCAAAACGTTTACTTAGCATTTCAGTTACATCAGGTAATCAGAAAGGGAAAGGCATCTTTAAAGCAGTAATACTATTTAAATAAACTTGTGTAGTGCAGACAAACTTCCAACAAAGCTTCCCATAAATCAGAACCCACTGAAGATAAACTAGAAACAGTAAATGACCTTTACTTGACTTTCCTATAAAACTGTTCAGCGGAAAAAAGAAACTGGCTTCACAACCTCAGTATAATAATCAATAACTAAACCACTAAGTTACCATACAGCACATTGGAGACCCAACAAAGGGGATCTGGTCTTTCAGTATGACAAAGCAAAGTCTCGTTAATGACATTAAAGCAAAGTCCAAGACTGTTTTCAGGACAGCTTTGTTTCCTTAGTAACCGCCATGACCGACAGGCAATATTTTGGTGGAAGTCTTACTTTACAAGGCAGCTTTGTATCATTAGCTTGACTTAACCAGCAATTTAGGAAACCTAGCTATACTCGCCTGAAACACAGCCTGAAGCAACTTAGTTCAAAGTCAAATAAAACACCAGCAGAGTGAACCCCAGCAAAGAGACTGCAAGAAGCACTTCAGGAGGCCATGAAATGGTGACACAGTGTAATCACGTCCTTCAAAGCCTCCTGTTCTCCAAATAAAACTCCAGTTTTATTTACCACAAAATAGCAATTAGGTACCATTTTCATAAAGACAAATTTCCCCCATGCTCTAGATTCCTATTTAAATGTTTACCAAAAACTACCGTTTATCTGGTAAATTTCCCCATCAAAATGAGGTTTAGCAAGGTGTTTAGAGAGGATGTCCTGCTATAATGTGGCATCTAGCTCTTAATGTTCCAACCCCCAGCCTCCTCATAAGCATTTTACTTCACAGTACCCTAACCCCCAGGCTGCCAAATTTCCCCAACAGACAATTTTGTCTTTCTCTTGGGTCAACTTGCGTATCCTGACCTAGGGGCATTTACCAGAGTACCATTCCCAGAAATCACCTGTAAATTTCCTTTAGCCAAGTGAAATTTACTTTAGGATTTACAAGAGAAACCGAGTAATTTAAATATTAGGATTTATACAATCATGAACAGCTTGTCGGGGGGGGGGGGCATAAAAATAAACAAAAACCGAAACAAAACAAACAACAAGAAAACCAACACAAAACACCTACACCTTAAAAGAGAAAACATTTACACCAATAGTGAAAGACAATTAATTTCACCATGAATGAGTTTTACTGCATATATACATGTTTAGATTGCACAAACTATGAATAGAGGCATGATGGAATTTATAAAACACAATGACACAAACCTAGTAGGAGAAGCGAGTAGCTATCAGTTTCAAAGGGTTAACTAAATCAAATTACAGGGTTAGGGTTCGGGCGCTCTCACTGCCACGGCCTGGGTTTGATTCCTGGTCAGGGAAGATTCTCTGCAACCTGGTCTAGGTGATCCTGCTCTGGCAGGGGGGTTGGACTAGATGATCTTCTAGGTCCCTTCCAGCCCTTAACGTTCTGTGATACATCATGTGACTTTGTTCCCAGCTATGAAGAAAAACACATGCAGTGATCTGGCCACATATGAAAAGCAGAGGAACTTCTCTAGCCCTGGCCGATAGCTCTGTACAGCTGTTTGCCTCACTTCTGTTGGTTGGTTGGTTTTATTCCCTTTGGTTGGCTACAGTGTGAGGTGTATAGACTTAATCAAGAGCCTGAAATTGCTTGTTCTTAGTATCAGACTAGTTTTAACACTTAATTTTGTATTTGAACCCTAACACATCCCTAGTCTGCTCTCCTGGGTGTCATCCAGCAACTGCTCATGTCTGATATGCAAAAAAGTTTCTTTGAGAGCAAACTAGGAATTCTGCTTTCATTTTGCACATGACTTAATTTAGGTCCTGCCCTTAAGTCTTTCAGCATTCTCAGGGCTAGTAAGTTACTTTCTCTGAGAGCCTACTGTAAAAATGGGCAAACTGAATGAAAAAAAATCACTTCGCTTGTTATGTGTTGGTTTTAAAAATGTGCCGCTGTCATGTCACAACTGCAGAGGGAAACTGAGCAAACTATTTAAGTGAAGGGTTTATACTGGGAATTTTAAAGTTACTGATTTATTTCCAGAAGATGAAAGACAAGAGAGTAAAAGAACAATCTTGTAAAAGTAGGTATGGTTTTACCCACATATGACACCAATCAGCTTGATTTCATTTACCCATTAGAAGTATTTTTTAGCAAAAACTGGTGGGGATGTGCCCGTTTTACTTTTATGGGAACTTTCAAATTAACATCCCCTTATTATTTTACTGCTTTCTGCTGAGTAGGAATTTCTATGATGTGACTGATGGGTTACAGATTACCCTATGCTACAAACCAGATGACAACAAAGCTGTAATTCTTTGCCATCTTCAACATACGGAAGAAGGCAGGCAAAAGGGTAAGAGAGTCCAGAAGATACTCATCTTGATTTATATCAAATTCCTGATTATCTTTAGAAAAGGTCAAGACCTGAGAAAACAGAAGTGGTTCCACAGCAGTGTAATTGTTCCCACAGAGCTTGATACTACTACTTTTAACCAATATGACCTGACAACATCTTTAATAAGAGTAATTGCAGAAGTATCTTTTTTAAACAATAAATTTTTATTAAACCTGTATCAGAAGCCACACCTTGATACGGATCAGGAAGACTCTAAGATTTCTCATTAGAAAAAGACCAGATAATAAAGATCTCAGTCACAATTACAGTTTCAAATGTAACACAAAGTTTTCAGACCACAGCAAGATAAAACATCTCAAATTTTATTCAGGAGATAGGGAAGAATTGCTATAAAACAGTATTAGGCATTTAAAGAATGTAAAACAAAACCACACCAGTGTTCTCAGCAGCTAAACTAGAAGTAATTCAAACCAATTCCCTAAAGGAAGCTGAAAGGTTTAGTTTTATGTTTGCTAAAACATATTTCCCCTCCTTAATGAACAATGCTTTAATAGAACATTATTTTTCCAAGTACTCAATTGCTTTCTTTCTCTACTACATGTATATTCAGGTTCTATTCAGATCTGTAAGGATTATATCCACATTATATTTTCTACAGCTAGTGCATGCTCTCCTACAGTAATAGAAGCTCTCAGGAGAAGTTTAATCCACTCATTTTAGAGTTTATGGAAAGATTTCAATAGGCATCAAATCAGACAGTATAAAGCACAAAGATGATTTTTATAAGATTATATTGAAATGTAAAAATCTGTGGGAGAAAAAAGATCCAGATGAATATCCAATTAAAAAAATATCCTCAAAGATAATTTTATTACTAATATATAGCTAACTGCCACAGATCCTATATTCTTCCACAGTTCTATTTTATTCTGAAGATAATGCCAACATACCTACAAATAAAAGGAAAATACATTAGTGAAAACCACAGGGTATATTTTTTGTTTACCTTCAAATCACATCTATTAAAGTGCTTTTTGACTAGCCTTACACACTCATTTGGCATGGCAGGGTATTGAATGGATGCATGGGTATCATTGTTTGCAATTTTTCTTAAGCAAAACGAAATTTAACACAAGAAAAGCACTGTGTGCCACTGCTTTCACTGATGCCCACCCACTAAGCTGAAGTTTTCTGAATTCAGAGGGCTGCAGATGCACTTTCATCCTCCTCCCAGTCTCAGTGCTAACTATTCTTCCTCCACCCTTTTAAAGATATGGAAATCTTTAGCACAACTGAAAATTCAAGACAGTTTGTATCATTCTTCGTTCACTGGACTCAAAATAAGAGGCAGAAGGTAAGATATATGTTTGGCAGTACTATAACTGTCTTTCAAGTCCAAAAAAAAAAAAAATCAAGTTGCCAAAAGCATACTACAGCATGTTTTACTTAAAAAGTTTTTTAACTAGTATTTCTTTCCTCTAGCTATGTTCTGAAACTAACAGCATCCATTTTCCCCTGCACAAGTTTCAAGGCTTGTTCCTGTAGATCAATCTTACTGATGATTTCTGAGCATTTTTGAAAATGTTAAAGTAAAACTAACTTGACATATGGCAAATAAAATTTATCAATCAAAAATCAACTGCTTTTTAGTATAAAGCCCATGAAAAAGTGGACACTCATCAAAAGCAATGTTTGCAGTTTTGGCTTCCAATACAGCTCTTTTAAAGACAAACTAGCCTAAAGTACAGCACCACAAACACAGGAACTCACAAACTGATGATTCTGAATACGAATGTCCCCGTACATGAAGGTATTCAATAAAATACACAACTGTTGCAGGAGCTTTTACAGTAAACATCTTCTGCCCTGGAAGACTAAGATTACTTTGGTGGGGAGAAAAGGAGCAGATTATATTGTTGTAGGGGGTGGTTCAAGCTGGGGGCAAAAATGGGATGCAAAGAAATTTAACAGCATTTGCCAGCTATTTTTTATCTGTGACATAGGGGGAAGCAGAGCAACAAACTTCCCTGTTGTCTTAAACCAATTTGGTTTTGTAATATCCAAAGCCATAGCTCTGTACAGAGCACATAAGAAATGTGCAACAGCAACCTATTTTTAAGGTTTCTGCCAGATGGGTAAACACCTCAAACACACCCACAGATACTAATGCAAAACCACCTTGGCCTCCTTCAGGAAGCCATTCAACACTTCACAGAAAAAAAATAGGAAGTTGTTGATAAACTGCTTGCAAGAAGTACTTCCTGTAGGAAAAATAATTACAAGACTTATTTGCTGGACAATCAGTTAACTTTTCATCACACTACAAAATGAGAAGAGAAATTACACAAGCTTTGTAAGAATCAGAAGTATAACTCCAAATGAAAATGACACTAGAGTAGTTCTAGAATTGAGCAAAACCTGTTTTTCCTTTCTGCAAGCTGTTGTCTGCTACTCCCATGGCACATTATCTTTTGCCCAGAGAGTGATCTCCTATCTTTCTCCACAGTTCACTGAAATGTCAGCCACCAGCTGGCTAACAGGAAGTGGTTAAAAAGCAATGCAGTTGACATCACCACACAAACCAAGCAAGTCTTTTTTACTACATGTTTAAGAATGGGCTAAAGTGTACTGCACAGCAAAGCTGAGATGACTCAGATGTGACCACTTACTAAGCAGGCAAGTCTTAACTTACTTGTTCTATTTAAATAGGAGTTTCAGTAAAAAAAAAAAAAAAGTTTTACCAGCTGTATAGCAAGCAGATCTTAACTCACTGGCCAAAATCATCTGCATTTCCACTAACAGAAAATTTTATTTAGAAGGCCTTCTCGTAACAGTGAATGAATGCTAATGAGTGAAATTCTGGCAAAGCGTATGTTGTGCACTCATATATGAAGAGGTCTATTTATCCAGATGACAGTCTTGATTTACAAGAACAGTTCTGGTTCAGACCTTAAACTACCACTCTTTCTTTTAGTATGTATGGACACACATGGTGTATATAGAAAATATCTGGTCAAGTAACTCCATGCATGTATCTATATATACAGACCAAGTGTTTTCATTTCTTTGCAAAACTATGCTTGCAGGGCTTGACCCACTGATTAGTGGAAGTGACTATATTCCAGACTGTATTAAGTATGGTACTCAATTTTATATTATTCTGTTTGCACTGTAATGTATTATAATAACTATAACCATGAGGCTCAGTGACATCTGGAAAAAATCTAACACTGTTACCTATTCTGCAAAGATCTTTCTAAAGCCTGATTACCAGATTTCATAGAGTGGCTACAGAACAGAGCAAATGGAAACAAAGAACAGTGCAGTCAATTCAACACAAAAACTGAACACTTGGAAGAAACACCAACAATCTGCATATGGTAAAAAGAACTACATTAAATGTATTTAGCATCAAGAATCTTAGTATTAATGATTCAAGCAAATGTTTAAGGTATAACTAAGATGTTTTAACAGGCTTGTAGGTATGAGATATAACTTACTACTCAACACTAGATAAAGCTTCTGAAATACAAGCTTGCTACTCAAAAATAATTGTTACATTTCTGTGTATTTCCTAAACTTATAAATAAAACATTTTGCTAGTACTTGAGATGTTTTTTTACAAATCTTCAAGAACTCCAATGAAGTTGGTGGATCTCACTTGTAGATCATATTAAAACAACTTTTTAGGAACAACAAATGATCTTCAGGTGTGAACAGTCTTCAGAATTTTCCTCATTAGGCTCTCCCATACCACAGCATCACCCAAGGAAAGCCAAAAGAAAACAGCCCATTAAGCTGCTTAAAATCTCCCAAGGTCAGCATGTGACCCAGCAGGGAGAGGTTCAAGAAGTACAGCCTTTATTTTTCTTCCTAACAACCTGGTTTGTTTCCACTCCTTTCCCCTTCAAGACACATCCTTAACAGCTAGCAGGTCTTTCAATCATTTACTTTGGAAGTCTGCTTTAGAACAAATGATCTTGCTCATGCAGATGAGTTTGCCAGACTTGTGTGTACTTTCCAGTCTCAGGCTCTTCATTGTTCTTGCTGAAACCTGACCCTTTGAAATGGATACCAGGACACCAAGAAAGGACAAAAAAAAAAAAAATTGCAAAAAAAAATAGAAAAAAAAAATAAAAGAAGATATTTTTGTGGTAATAGTGAAATTGCAGAAAAGCTTTCCAAGAACAAACCTCTCCAATTTCACCTAAAGAATCATAATTTTAAAAAACTCAATTATAGAAGCATGAAGACATTTTGCATCTCTTACTTAAACCATTTTGTTACCTATAAAACTAACATCATTATCAAAACCAAACACTTTTGAGTAAACCTTTAAAATGTGGGCTTTTTTAAGCTTCATGCGCTGCTCTCAGAGCTCAGTCAAAACAAAGTTTGCTTTTAACTTCAAAACTCGTCTGTGCTTTCCTCAAGGTCCAACAACCTACACTTCTCAAATGGCATTAACTTACACAGTTCCAAAAAATTATCTTTGTGCTCAATGAAGAGCTCACGTTCTAGAATATGCCCTTTTTAAAAAACTTTGCTAAAGAAAACTCCACATCTTCAAGATCTACAGCTAGCGCTCATTTTCACATTCCTAATGCAGAATGACTCTTTTCTTCAGGCTCAAATCGTGTCAGACAACTGTTGTAACCTCTTTTCAGTTATAAAAGGTGATCCTAATTTCTCTTTATGGAAATATCATTGTTTTAGGAACAAAAACAGTTTTAAGAAGTTTTGCAAGTTCCATTTCAATCACAGACAGTATAAATTAGGTTTGGAATCTACAAACTCAACTACGTCAATCAAATGCACATATTAATGACAATGTTTTAGCAAGAAAGGTAAGGAGAAAGATGTTTTTCTTGGCAGAATCAAGTTTTATATAACACACTGTCCCACTCCACTCTCCTAGCCCTGAAAAATTACATATAATGGACTATTTTGAGACTTGCTGTTAAAACAGAATGTTCAAAATATGGTCATAATACTTGAGGGCCAATTATGTGTCATGGTGGGCACTTTCAGAAGGAAGGATAAGCTCCTGCTATTTTAGAAAACTCTGGAGCATAAAAGAAAATGCTCCCTGATGGATTAGGTGTCAGATGGTTGACATGTGTAACCTTTTCTTCTGTTATAGAAAAGGTGATACTAATTTCACTATGTGAAAAAACTACAGCTGTAAGAACAAGAAACAATGTTAAAGTTCTGCAATTTCCCTTTCACTGCAGGGAATGAAGATGAGCTAAGAGATGCAGAGCCAAATACTGCAAACACATATAATTTTCTCAAGAGTAGAGAGTAGGCAAAAATGTTTTAATTGCATGCTTAAACAGTTGTCCTTGTTCAATATATTCTCACAACAATAGTTTCTAAAGTTACTTTGTACTTTTACATCTGTTTCATAAAAATGAGGTAACACATATTTTGACCTGTATGAGAATATTGGTAAGATTCAGCAAACCTGAATGTCACACTGTGTAAGAATCATTTGACTGATTTTAACATACAATAAAAAGGATAACATTCTTCATCTAAGCTTAAGGAATATTGAGAGACCATACAGTTTTCAGAAAAAACAGAGAGTTGATATGGGATAAATACTGCTGTGGAAGGATCTCCCACTTAAAAATAGGGGCATGTTGTTTGAAATTTGTTCTTTAAATACAATCAAATGTACTAAAATTCAAAGACAGGANAGGAAGGATAAGCTCCTGCTATTTTAGAAAACTCTGGAGCATAAAAGAAAATGCTCCCTGATGGATTAGGTGTCAGATGGTTGACATGTGTAACCTTTTCTTCTGTTATAGAAAAGGTGATACTAATTTCACTATGTGAAAAAACTACAGCTGTAAGAACAAGAAACAATGTTAAAGTTCTGCAATTTCCCTTTCACTGCAGGGAATGAAGATGAGCTAAGAGATGCAGAGCCAAATACTGCAAACACATATAATTTTCTCAAGAGTAGAGAGTAGGCAAAAATGTTTTAATTGCATGCTTAAACAGTTGTCCTTGTTCAATATATTCTCACAACAATAGTTTCTAAAGTTACTTTGTACTTTTACATCTGTTTCATAAAAATGAGGTAACACATATTTTGACCTGTATGAGAATATTGGTAAGATTCAGCAAACCTGAATGTCACACTGTGTAAGAATCATTTGACTGATTTTAACATACAATAAAAAGGATAACATTCTTCATCTAAGCTTAAGGAATATTGAGAGACCATACAGTTTTCAGAAAAAACAGAGAGTTGATATGGGATAAATACTGCTGTGGAAGGATCTCCCACTTAAAAATAGGGGCATGTTGTTTGAAATTTGTTCTTTAAATACAATCAAATGTACTAAAATTCAAAGACAGGAGAGAAAAATAAAACAAACCATCCACCACAAAACACCAACCAAGAACACACCTACAACAAAACCCACTGCAACAATAAAAAATGACAGACACTGCTAACTGAAAACGAGTTTTACTTACTTGAGGAAGTATCTTTGTCCAGAGGGTGTCTTAGCCATCTCCCAACCTGGTGGCAAAGGTACATCATCAGGGATCTCAAAGGAAGACTGGCGGAGATGCTGAGAAGACGGAGCTCCTGGTCCAGTTACTACTCCAGAGGGTGTAAGTGTCCCTGGAGAAACAGCTCCCAACTGCAGTGACGCTGGAGAGGAATGAGCTCGGACATGCTGTGGGGTCAGGGCTCCTGCTGTCCCTGCATCAGTGCTGGCCTGCCAGGAGTGAAATTATTAGTTTTAAAATTCTTGTATTCCATCAGAAATGCAGTTGTCAGAAGATATTCCACTTTAAATAAACACTTCAGAGGAAATTTCTGTATTAGTTATTCTAAAGTTCTGCTTATTTTCCAGTTGCTGCTGTTCAAGAAAGCCTCCAAGTAGGTTGATTAATTAGCATCACAAAACCCCTCATATAAATCAAGAACTATTAACTGTAATTATGTGCTAAATACTTTTATTTTTAAAACGAAAATTCTTACTTGGTGCAGGGTTAAGACAAAAACATACCTGCAGTCAACAGACCTCACAGATCACACTGCATGGTTCATTACTGGAATGCAACCACCCATTACCATTCAGTCACTTTCTGCTGGAAGAGTTAATTTCCCCCTCTCCTTTTGAAATAGGAGTGTGGAGGTGCAAGGACATCCTCACATACACCCTCTGCAGGGGTTTAGAAGACTACACAGTGAGAAAAGCAATAAGAAATGCCAACCAACAGCAGTTAGATCCAACCAACAAAGATTCCTGAACTCAACCATTAAAAGAAAACCCTCTAAAAGACCAAGCACAAAGTTTCCTATCCTGCACACCAACTGCATTTTTAAGGGTATTGGGAGCTTACAGAGTCTGCCCATGCTTTATCCAAAGGGCAGTTTCAACAAACTGTTCAACTAGTCAATGGTAAGTACCTCACAAAACCATTCACCAGTTACCAGTCTTTCACACACTCTCCTTGCCAGCAATAAATGCATCCACCTTAAAACAGAAAAAGCAGCTCTGACATCTGGATTAAAATAATTTCAATTTTTATATCTTTCCCAATTAATGGATTTTGTAGATACATCAGAACAACATGGAGACCTATAATAAGATGCATATATCAGCCCTTGCCACACCTACCTCTCTACACATGGTATTGCACTATGTACAAGGCCCCACTTACACACTCTTATGGAGACCAAAAATTGTTTCACAGAATCATAGAATTGTTTAGGTTGAAGAAGTCCTTTAAGATCATCGAGTCTGTTAACCCAGCTCTGCCAAGTGCACCACTAAACCATGTCCCTCAACACTGCATCTACACTAACTTGTATGCAAGCACATTTGAAGCTTCAAATATTAAAATGGAAGCAAATTAGCTTCCATTTGCTTTTAAACAAAATACCCAAGTTGCAAATCAACTGAGTTTGAAGCATTTTAATTCTTGAGAAATGGGGAGAATTATAGAAACTTTAAGATCAAGATGTTAAGCAGAATATTTTTGTGGCAAAACAGAACAGAAATGAAAATGAAATCAGTCATTTTAAAAGACCGTCCACAATGACGCAAATGGTTCTCTGGCTTTAGCTGGATTTCAAGTTAAAAGTTTTAAGAGCCACAGACTAGTACAGGAACTGTGACCCAACTAAATATGCACCACAGGTGAAGAGTAACATGCACAAGCAAGATGACGCGAAGTTTAAAAGTGTAAGTTCTATCACCACCGCACACATTAAGTGCATTTCAAATGCGACACCTATTTAACTGTAGTTACTGTATCTAACAAGACACAGCACCAAATGCATACTAGTTCACCTTTTTGTGCACAGTGGAACTGTGACAGGATTTACACAACTCGGAAAAAAATAAATGTAATAACCGTACTCCCCACTGGATTTCAGTGTGTTATTAAAGGTCTGCAACTCCGAAGCAAGCAAAACTACAGAAGCAAGGCTGCCCCACCCCTTTCTATTTTCTTTTCATTCTTTCAATATAAAAGCCAGACTGACTATTTGGAAAATGAATTAAGTCCTAGGCTGAGGGAGTACGTGCCAAGGTTCAGCCTGGAGTGAACTTCTGAAGCCAAGTTATAAATCCTTCAAAACACAAGTTTAATAATGGAAATGTTGACAGACTCTTAACAACAAGAGTACCAGGCACCAGTACATAGAGCAAGTTTCACTCCTACTGGCTACACAGATAAAGTGACAATACCCAATAATAAAACCTATTTTATAGCTTAGCAACAAAGTTCATTACTTAATAAAACACTCGAGTAGGCGCAGCCTCCTTCCAAAAAACTGCAGCCTAAACATTAACTTTCAGTCGTATTCGCACCAACACTTGGGTCTTGGCACAGACGTCGCTCTGCTCGAACACCACACGCTCCCCGAGGCTGAGCGCCGGCCCTGCCCCGCATCCCCCCCCCCGGGGCCCCAGCAGCCCCGCACCCGTCCCTGGGACCCGAGATTTTTAACTTCAAGCCGCTCCTGCTCAGAGTGCCGACGGTAACTCGACAAACCCTCGACACCGTCAGGACTGAGGGGTGGCTCGGGAATTAACTTTTGAAGCGTGTGTGTGTGGGGAGGGGGCATTAATCCTACTCCACACAGCGCAGTGATGAAATGGTGGAAAAGTTACATCCATATTGTTTGATGGGGCAGGGGGGAGTTTGGCACAATCTCATTCCCCCCGTCAGACGGGAAGCCCCACGACGGAGGGGGGTCAGACCTCAAAGCAAAATCCGCCCCGCCTGCCAAGCAAAGCGTTTCCAGACAAGTTTTAGGGGCTACCGCCGCCTTCCCGGGGAGGCCGAGAAAGTGGCCGCGGGACTTGCGAAGGAGCGGATGTGGAGTCCGAGGCCCCGCCGGAGACCGGGCCAGGACCAACAGCCGCTCTCCCGCCGCGGCGCCGGCTCCCCTCAGCGCCCTGAGGCGCGGGAGGAGAGGGGCGGGCGGCGCCCCCGCCCCTGGTGAAGAACAAATAAAGGGAGCAGGAGAGGGAAAGAAGAGGACGGACTCTGCCGCAGGGGAGGCAGAAACGCAGCGAGCGCCCCATCCGCCTCAGCCGAAAGCCCCCCACCCGGCTCAGCCTTGTGGAGACGGATTCCCGCCCCAACCCCCTCCCCCACACACCTCCCCCGGTAGAGTTCGGGAGCGGGGGCGGGCGAGCTCGGCGCCGGGCCGCCCCCCGCCTGCCTCCCTCCCCGCCGCCCGCGGCGCGACCGCCCCCTCCCCCCTCACCTGGCGGGAATGGGCCTTGGGTTCGGGCGGCTTGAAGAAGGAGTCGGGCAGCTTCCGAAGCCGCATGGGCAGCGTGTGCGGCACGTTGGCGCCCTTGGGGTTCATCACGGCGTTGAATAGCGCCTCCAAGTCAGTCTCCGAGTCGCCCCGCACATGGACGATCTGGTGCCCCGCCGGAGGGGGCCCCGCGCCTGGGGGCTGCGCCGCACCGGCCGAGGCCCCCGACACCGCGCCCGGGGGCTGTGGCGGCGGCTGCTGCTGCGAGGCCGGGGGCTGCGTTGCCTGCGGCGGCTGTTGCGGTTGAGGTTGCCCGGGATCCATTGGCTCCGTTGGGATCCCCCCGGCGCTTCCCTGGCGGGGCTCGGAAGCTCAGAGCCCAGATTCCCAGCCCCGCATGCCCCGCTCCCCGGGCCGCGGCTAGTCCTGAAGTCGCCGGTGTTTCTCACCCCTCGCCAGGGAAGGCGACCCGGCCACAGCAACTGGCAAAACAACTCTGACCGTGCGGCGCTTCCCCCGAGCCCGGCCCAGTCCGGCCGGCGCCTCTATCCCGGCGGCGGAAACTAACTCACACAACACCAAACAAAAGTTCGTAGTTACGCCCGCCCGAATCACTCTCCGCCGCCGGCTCCGCCCCTCTTGAGCCCGCCCGCACCGTATCCGACCGAGTCAGCCTGCGCTGCGCAGCACTCTTGAGCGCGCCCGCCCGCACCGCCTCCTGCTCGGGGGGCGCCTGACGCGAGGGGCGCTGCCCGACACCCCCGATCCCCCCTGCGCTCTGCAGTCTCTCGGGCCCGCCCGCCCTCGGCTACCACCGCGCGCTGCCGCCAATCAGAACTTTTTTTTCCCTTCCCAGAACTTCTACCCCAACTTCCAGGCGGCCACTCGGCGAGGGGGTGGGGAGGGGCGGCCGTGCTCCCTTCCCCCGCCGTCCCGGAAGGGGGCCTGGCGTCCTCGACGCCCCGCGTCAGGCGGGAGCCGCTGCGGGGTGGGTGCTGCGCTTCCACGCGCGTCCTGACCGCCCCCCGCTCTGGCCAGCCCCCTGTTGCAGCAGTGGGGCCCGGCCGTTCGCGAGGGTGAGTTGAAGGCTGGGCCTGCCGGTTCTCGGACCCCGCGTCACCTTGGCTGTGGTGGGGCGACCGCGCCCCGGGCGGCACCGGCCTCCCCCGAGGCTGCTGCGCGCAGGACGAAGCTGGGGTTGGGGGTGAGGGGGAGGGTAGGGTGTGGGAGGTGGCAGAAGCGATGGAGGTTGGGCAGCTTGGCGCACTTACTCCGGGTTCTGCAGTGATTTCTCTGGCTCTGGAGCCTCCCTCCGCACTTAGGTGTTGTAGTTGTGAAAAGCAGGTTTACGAAGAAACAAGACATCTAGACAAATGTATTTTTTTTATTAAATACAACGTGCGAGAGCGGACAAAACTGCCAAGAAAACAGCTTCAATAAGTATGCCTTTTTAAATACAAAAAAACCCTTGTCACCTACGTGAACGTGTAACCATACACAGAGTATGTCATAAAAGAGCATATCCTCGAAAGCAAACTGGGCAGTTTCTACCTGAATTCACGTACAGTGAAGACTCCGTCCATTATAAATCTGGAGAACAGCCAGGTATATAACTAGTTAGTAAATAGGCTTCCAAAACAGTGATACAGAGCATGCACGTGTCGTTTGCAGGGATCCACAATCAAATAGGCAAATGTCTGTTCGTGGCTTTTGCTTGAAGGGTAACAGAGGCCATTATCAGCCTGAGAGGAGGTAAAGTAACAAACGTTATTAACAACATGGATACCCATCACAGACTTAATAAAATCAGAATGTATATTAGGATCCAAGTGTATCAGTTTATTTTGTGGCAAAATAGAATAAAACCACCTTAGTTTATTTAAGCAGGATTATGTCTCTGTAAGGATCCTGACATAAAATGCACAGTAGTCGTGTCTGAATAGACCAAATAACTTTAAATGTAGTATTAATACAAAATGTAAAATTAGGCATGTAAGAACATATTTATACAATTAGAGACTAAAATACAGATGATTAAATATAAAATGGTCCAATCACCTTTCATTTGAAAAAAAAAAATTGTAGGAACTCTATATAATACATAAAGCTCTTCTATAAGTAATTCTTCTTAATATTTGCTAATGCATCTGTTCAGTTTCAAATATTTGCACTTGAGCAAAACCCTCATTACAGCTCTTACTAACAACTTTGAACTGTTACTGAAAACATTTTGTGTACCAGTCCTCCAAAAGGGTTTGAAGTGAATCAAAGCACCTCATTCCAAAATCCTCACCCTGAAAAAACCACATTCAGCTGACAACCAGCACAAGAACTGGGCTTTTCAACTTAACATCCTTCATCTGCCCACATCAATGAAAGCCTCAGCATTGACACGGCAGCACAGCTTGACATGCTTCAGGTATGGTAGAGATCCAGACTAGATGGGGAGATTTTTGGAGCATTTAAAAAATGTATTTATTATTATTATTATTATTAATTCAGTCTGTAATTGAACATTTAAAACATTTTTAAAATGTTGCTACACATCCTTTCTTTTAAAAAACAACAGTTTCCTCCTGCTCCTCAACACCTTTCTACACCAGTTGAAGACATGTAAGTTCTGTTCCACTTTTTTTGCCTGAGGGAAACTGCCATATCCCATATATTGTACATTTTGTCCAGGAGAATTGTAAACTCCCAGACTACAGGCTATTCCAGATTAGAGGCACATCTCTCATGTTCTTTTATTTTTTATTTATTTTTTTTCCATAAAATAATCCCTCTCTCTTTTTGGACCAAATTGACTCTAGCCTCTCCATGTTCGAGGCAGTCATCTTAGAATGAAAAGGTCTGGATTCCAATTTTTTCTCCAAGGACCATTAGTGAATTTTATTGCATAGCTGGTATTGGGACCCCATTTTCCCTCCTATTATTTCCAAAAGAATGCACTGCCTCCTGGATGTTCTGGTGTACTCCTCTGGGGGGTTATCCAGACCGTAAGTCTTAAAGTAGGATTAGCACCACTATAAATTCATTGTTTAAGACAGGCAGAGATGTGATGATGTTTATTGACAGCCTTTTCCGATGACAGTCAAATGCCACAAGCTAAAAATGGCATTGTACTTTGAAGCAAGACAGCATACAAGCTCTGTAGCTCACATTCTAAGACACCTAGCTCTTTTCAGGTGTTTTTTAGGGATACGTGTGTAACCAACACTGGATTCTCAGTTGGAGTAAGGAGAACAAGCTTTAAGATTTTACAGTATTCAGCATCAGAATGCTTTTGGAGTTTGATCCAGATATAACCCAAGCTCATACTGAAAAAAAAAAAAAGCAAGACAAGACCAACATCAAGATGTGATTGCTAGCTAAACTTTTTTCTCTTTGATACTGAAGATCTTGAAGTCCTTATGAAATCAACTGAATTCAGTTGAGGTTTTCACTGTTTTAAAGACAGCGTTAGCACACTAAAAATTTGCTCAACACCTCAAGAACAAAAAAAAGTTAAGTTTTGGTGATGAGGCATTTGAAGAAACTCCAGAACATGCTTTTGGAGCACAAGAGGTTTAGGGTAAACACAAGGAAAACTTTTTCACAGTGAAGGTAACAGAGCTCTGGAACAGGCTGCCCAGGGAGGTTGTGGAGTCTCCATCTCTGGAGACACTTCAGACCCGCCTGGATGCGTTCCTGGGTGACCTAGTCTAGTGATCCTGCTCTGGCAGGAGGGTTGGACTAGATGATCTTCTAGGTCCCTTCCAATCCCTAACATTCTGTGATTCTGTGAACATACCAAACCTGGTATCAGGAAAAGAATTGTCAAAATAAAAGCATTCTTAAATTTAATTAGTAAAAGAATCATAAACCCCCTAGAAACTTGAAAATAAAGGCTCCAGAATTTACACAGACTTACTCGGATTTTTGGAGCAATAGGGTGCATGTAACACAAATTAAGAATCCTACAAATTCCATCTGCAGTGTGGACTTCAGACATGTGGGGATGTCAGGATTGATTTACTGCTGTTAGAGCAGGAGTGTTTTGCTTTTTCTTTGTAGGAACACAGATTAGCAGTTGATTACCTAAGAGTACATATGCATAGTGTAATGTATAGTATAATAAAGAAATAAAGATACTGCTGAACATCTCTCAACACTGCATCATTTAAACAACTGTTGTATATATATAGTTTTAGACTAATTTATATATTACACTGATTTCTAACACTGCCTTTGTTTGGGTTCAGGTTAAGAAAGTTCTAAAATACCAGTCAGCATTCAAAAACGTCAGCTGTAACAACATTTCATTATATTCAAGCCCCAAAGCTCTCAAGAGTGTTTAGAGTTCAACAAAGTACTTGGTCAAGGAGTAAAATTATTTCTCTTGAGATGCCAGGTCTATCAAGTTCTGATGCTAAATGAATCTACAGACATTTATAGCTACACCTTAATGTCTGGAAATATTTACATCTCTAATATTGTGCTTTCTTTAGGTATTGTTTCCAAAACATGGGCTTCATAGCCACAGCTTAAAAAAAAATAAATAAAAAGAGACAGTGTCAGGATGATGTTACATAAAGTTCTTAATTCCTGATTGCATTTGTCCTTGTGCAACTACACAAATATATTTATTTGTACATTTATTAACCCAGCTTGAAAAAATGTGGGTTCTCAACTGCTGCTCTTCAAGTAATTTTTACTAGGACAGCTTTTTTTTTCTTCTTTATCAGGCTAAGAGGGTATGTCCATTTATTTCATACAAACCAAGAAAACATGGTTTAAAAATTGTCAAGTTAACATTAAGATTATAACACTCTCTAAAGTTACTTACCAAGTGAACTCAGAAACTGCAAAAATGTAAGTCGAGAAACTTTTCATCACAAGCACAAGAGATTTATGCTCCAGTCCATGCCTTTCCTCTAATCTCCAAGTAGAGTTTAAATAGTCTTGATCTAGAGACCCACCAAGCAACCTAGGTGTACCATTTAAGCCTTTCTCTGATCTGAGAGATAATAGAACATGCAGTATATCCCAAATTCCCCCAATGGCTACAGGGAGGATAACCTGCTCTGTATCTATAATGAATTTTCTTTTGTCCATCCTTATTATTTTTTTCTAAAAGTTGCCAAAGATTATCTTATTTTTTCTTTTACCATTTATTTGTTGGTATGGGGTTTTTGGTTGTTTTTTTGGTGGGTTTTTTTTGTTTGTGTTTTGTTGTTTGTTTTTAATACTGGTGCTATTTAATGCGTGGTAAAGACAGGGGAACTCTTAAATAGCATGCATCTACCTAAACATAAAAAGTCTGCAAAGCTAACAACAACACAGTTGATTCAGAGATGGAAACAGTAATAGCAGAAGACCATCAAGTTACAGAATCACAGAATGTTAGGGATTGGGAGAGACCTAGAAGATCATCTAGTCCAACCCCCCTGCCAGAGCAGGATCACCTAGACCAAGTCACCCAGNAAACCAAACAACCAAACAACCAAAAAAACAGTCTACTAGTCTGCTGTCTAGTGGACAAGTTTTGATACACCTATAAAATGCTTATTTACAAAAACCTTTCAAAACCCTTTAATGATTCACACATAGTACTTAAAAGATGATAAGCCACAGATGAACAACTGGGGTATTGGCAACTTACAGGGAAGTTTTGGGAGTCTGAAATGACATCAGCTAGTTCTTTTGAAAGTGGGTACATTATCTGCTATTTAGCTATTACATGTTACTTAAGAAGAATGTGGAGTAGTTCATCCTACTGTAACAATTAAATGACAGATTATGCTGAATCTAGTAAACATGCAGCCAGTTCTCAAACTTATCTTGATGGTAAATGTGATTTTGCAAGAGAAACAGATAGGAATGAGACTTAAAAGAGGTTAGCAGTCATCTCACCACCCCAGCCATCTTGTATACTAAACTTCCTTGCAGTCTTTACAGAAAGAAATGCAATGCAAGCAATTCAGAAAGCTCTAGTAACATTTCTAAATTCAGAATTTATACAAAGTCAAGAGTGGATTCTTTATCTTTACTGCTATCTCAAGTAGATCTAAAACCATAATTAGTCAGACCTAAATATAGGGTTTGTTTCACAAACTAGTTTCTGAATGACTATTCTGTGAAGTGTAATCCAGTAAACCTATTTGTAGTGAGCTAACAAATAAATGGTGATTTTTGCTAAAGAGTTAGGGAAGAGAATGAGGAAGCAGGATGAGATCAGGAAAGGAATTCATGAATAAAAAGTGACAACTACTATGGAAAAATAACCCTCTAAAATGGAATATTATGCTTCTGTTGTGTAAATGTCAATTCATTATTTTCTTGTTATGCATGTTACTTCCAGTAAAATCCTGTACCAAAAAATTAATAATACTTACATATGCAGACACTCTGAAGACTGTAGAGATAATATGTATTTCTTTTGTTTCAGGATTCTTTTGAACACTGCAATACAGGGGAATAATACATACTTAGCAAGTACAGTAAACACTGATATTAGAGTCCTTCATTTAATATATACATTTTAAACATATACACTGTGTTCTCACTTAAATGTGATCATATTTGGATTAATAGCCAAAATTCAACGTGTCACTTTGACCGTGAAAAGGTACACTGACCATTGTTAGATAACAATCTTAGAAATCTGGATATTATTACATTTTTATCATTACATATATCATGAATATCATTACAGTTTAGGTTCATTTTTGCTCCTTTGAAATGTTGCATATATAAACATTTATGCAACTTAGGATGTACTGAATTTTTATATATTTCTAGACTGTTTATTGTGAAGGCTGACATTTCTTCCATCAGAATTGCTAGTAACCCTAAGATATTACTGCAAAGCATCGAGGCATCTCAAGATATTTTAATAAATCTAGGTGATCCTGCTCAGGAAGGGGATTGGACTAGATGATCTTCTAGGTCCCTTCCAACCCCTAATACCTATGATTCTATGAAATGTGTCATTATTCCTCAGGTCTGCTTTAGGTGATGCTTAAATTTCTTCATCAATCACATCATGTACCTTCCATTGTCCAGTTTCACAGATTGCTATTTACATTAACTCAGTGTGGTGCAGTTGAGCCTTATAAATTCCATACTTACACAGTTCCAAAAAATGCATAGCTGAAAACCTGTCTTGTCACAAACAGGTTCAGTTCCCAGGAAAGGTTCCAGTATAGCTAAGTTGCTCGAGGATGAGTGTTAAACACATCACACCAACTCCAAGCTGCTCACAACAACAGTCCCATTACCACTGATTTCACAGAGCTTCTTTTCATAAGAAAGTACAAACCCCTAATCAACCAACATAATCTTTTTTCATTCAGTATCTGCAATCACTAAAATAAATTGACTAAACTGATTTCATCTGTAATGACAAAGTCATGTATTAATTAAGCCTATACTGTGAAGTTGATCTTTCCTGTGGTGAGTCAGTAAGGAGGCTTTCTCAGAATTTTTTGTTGCTACTGACATGTTGATATACTCAGCAGTGGATTAAGACCTCACTGCTGAAACTGGTACTGGCCCCAGTTGTCTGCCTTACCATCCCTCTAGGGATTACTGCCTTCCCAGCAGAGACAGCTCAACTGGTTCATGACTCAGCTTCTGAACCACTGCAGTTTACAGACCAGCATATTAAGGTAAACTAACACAGATGACAGTTTATACTAACGTACCCGGCTGTAAACTGCAGCAGTAAACTCTTCAACCATCTCGAACGAAGAGGGGAAGCTTTCAGAACAATGTATAGACGCCTGGTGGTTTCTACAGTATATCTCAGACCCCCAGAGCTACAGTTGTATTTAAGTTGCTCTGGATTCATATTCTTGTGTCTGAAAACAATTCTTTCAATTTCTGGTTTCTTAATTTTTATGTGTTTGATCTATCTATCTATCTATCTATCTATCTATCTATCTATCTATCTATCTATCTATCGGATACCAAAATAAGGGATGCCAGAGAATAAGTCTTCCTACTTATTCCACTGGCTTGAGAAATTTTCCCCTTATGGTTATCTTCCTGTAATTTTTCAGTTTATTTCTAGTACTTCAGTTAATTTTTACAGCAAAATAATATATCTGCCAAAATCAGATGAGATTATTCACTTGCTGACTTGAAAGAAACCAGGACATTGCTGTTCACAACATAATTTGCTGTATTTCTTCTTTTTTTCCCTAAAAGTTTTTAGAAAAAACTATCTTGTCTTCTTGAAGAGGATAGAATGTCCTTAAAAATAGTCTTAATACTGTCCTTTGTGCTTTCAAATTGTTAACGTCTAAACTATTCATTGACTATGGTAGCTCCTTCATCATCTTAATATGTGTTCTCTTTTTATAAAAAGCAAACTTCCTCATCATCTTGCAATTCACTTTGGCCTCTGTTTATGTCCTAAACTTACTGGCACTATTTTATTAGGCTTTTCAAACATCAAAAGAACAACTCAATACTTCCACATAAATTAATTTCTTATGAAAGGGCATGGAGATGGCACAGAAAGAAGGAGAAAGAAAAATGACTGCAAGATACTACAGCAGCTGTCACCATCGAGAGCCACTTTCATAAAAATCAGGGGTTAAGTACAGAAAACAAAACTTATCAGTAACAACTCATAGATATAGTTTTGATTGACAAGTTCTTGCATGTAAATGTATTCTTCAACTAAACTAAAAATACTAAAAGGATTTTGAAATTACTTACATTACACAGGATACAACACCTGATGTTAAAATTTTGGGTGTATTCAACTCATCACAGACTAATTACTGCTGGATTAGTAACAGACAACAACGTTGTGTATTAATTCACTGGGAAGTAATTATTATTCTTTTCACAAAGGAGAAAATATCTGCCATTTAATAGTTGTATTTGGAAGGCCTTAGCTTTCCTTGTAAAATATCTAGAGCAGTTAATTTCAAAAGATTACTGAATTCTCTCATGATCACAGGATGCCAGAGGTTGGAAGGGACCATGGAGATCTTCCAAGTCCAGCTCCCCTGCCAGAGCAGGACCATACACTATAATCTTATCTAGCACAGGAACGCATCCAGGCAGGTCTTGAAAATCTTCAGAGAAGGAGACTCCACAACCTCTCTGGGGAGTCCCTTCCAGGGCTCTGTGACCTTTACAGTAAAGAAGATCCTACTCATGTTCAGGTGGAACTTCCTGTGCTCCAGCTTCCATCCATTTCCCCTTGTCCTATCACAGGGCACAATAATAAAGTAATATACATGGAAATTCTTCAATAAAATGAAATCTCAAGCATTTTGATGCTATGTCCAATGCCTTGAGTTAGAACTCAGGAAAGGCCATGAGAAAGACTGCAAGAAAGAGAAGTGGGGAAATTCTTAGTAGGTCTTGCACTGCCAGCCCTAAAGACAAATAAATAAATAAATAAAGAGAAAGAGACTACTGCTCTGGTTAGCAATATTTTTTACTGAAAATCAGAGTTCATAAGAAAGTAATTTTCATTGCTTTCCATTCTGGTGTAATTTCTGCAAAATGAAGTAAGTAATATGAACTAGAAATAACATGGACTAAAAGTAACATGGACTAAGTCAAGACTGTGGCAAGAGCGTGCATCTTTAGAACAGTGTTGCTTATCCTTTCACTGGATTTTTCTCAAGATGGTTGTAACAAAATAGCAACTAAACTGAGGGCAAGGGGAAATGAGACAAAGCAGGTGACAACCATGATTGTGAAGGGGGAGGGAAAGTCTGAAATTTCAAGAGCAAAAGCTCATGAGAAGAGACCAACAGAGAATTCAATATCAAAGGAGCAAGATAAAAGATTCATAGTTTCTTCTTCAACTGTTAGTCAGTGTTAACACCAGCTCCACAGGCAGTGAGAAACCAGCAGATGTTTATAGGCACAAAAATGGACACACATGTAGTAGGTAAATACTGAAAATCAGTTATGTCACATGAAATGAGTAGATGTACTTCAAAACTGTGGAGAAGAAAAAGCAAGTTGCCACCTGGAAAAAGCAAACAAATAAACAAGCAAATAACCAAAACCAAAACAAACAAAAACAAACAAACAAACCCTAACACTTAAACACTAAAAACCAGAGGAATGGAGGAGTGGATCTTGAAAGTTTTCCTCCTGATACTATATAAAGGTCAGAAATAGCACACAAGATGCAAACGCATAAATGCATTAAGGGTCAATAGGAATAGATTGAGGCTATGCCAAAAGCAAACCTTGAAAGCAGGATGTAACTGTTGAGAAGATTTTTGCAGATGCTGTTTTCTTGTTTGGTTTGGTTTTTTTTAAGCAGAATGATAGAATGTTTTGGGTTGGAAGGAACCTTTAAAGGTCATTTAATCTAACACCCCACACACAGCAAGGAGGGACAAGAACCACTTAACAAATAGCTCTTATAATAAGAATTGTTTTACATTCTTATCAAATTTTACAGCAGGAAAAGGAAAAAGAATGGAAAAAGTTTTAAGGAGATAGAAAGGTAAAGAAAAGGAATAGCTTAGAACTAAACTTGAACGTTTAGGAGAAAAGAACTCAACAGCAAAGGGAAACAGTAAAGTGGAGGAATAGATTGTATTTGTGCTTTGTCCTGGGTCAGTTCAACAACACAAGAGCAGAATCAGTTGTAGTCAATGCAGAGTCAACTAAGGCCAAGGATTAGAGTGACATCTTATTTCAAGGGCAGAGTGACTGATTTAAAAGAAAAGGGAGGGTAGAGCTGAAGCACCAATGGATCCTTTTATGTCATATTCTGTATTTCTGAAGAACCCACTTGTTGGTGGCTACGTGAGCATGGCCATGGTNAAAATAAAGTGGATGCATGTTGCAGCTCATATTGAGTCGTCTGCATGAATCTCCAGTCCCGCCTCTGCACCCACCTGATTTCCATCTACATATAATATGAAAATATCAAAAATAATCACACTAATAAGAAAGCTGGGGTGACAAGTCACAGTATTCAAATTAATACATGCAGCAATATAAGTTCATTATTTCTTAAATATCATCTTGGAATAATGATAATGCTCAATTTCAGTGTTTCTCTGGTTTCTCTAAACATATCTAAAACTGTCTCCAAAACATCAACTGTTCTACTGCTACTTTAATAATTTATTTCAGATGACCGTGGGAAACAGCATGTGACTAAATCAACTTGCACTCTGAAAAGTGCTGACCATTAGAAATCTAAAAGCTGCTGAGAAAGCATTAAAGATTTGTAAGGTTCTATGGTTAAGTATTACAAAAAATCCAAAAGTAGACAAATATTTTGTTTTAAATATTCTGTTTAGATACAACAATCAATATGCAAATGCTACAGAAGTAAGGAAATACTCATTTGTTAAGGAATCTCTGGATCTAATCTTTTTATTGTATTTTTGTTCAGATTTATACATTTCACTCTTGTTTATCCAAAACATTTTAAGACCAGACAATGATGAATACATCTTAGATTATTTTTTCCTATTTTAAGATTATTGTGTATAATCTTAAAAGAGGAGATGAAATAACAATTGGTCATCAGATTATTCTAAATACAGCTGAGAAGAAAAATATCAGTTCCCACTATATGCAACTTGAAACCTTTGTGGTGTACATTGTAGTGCATTATTTACTATCCATATTTTCAAAGTTTTTGTACTAGCTCTCATTTTCAGAGTTCTTCAATTGTTTTCCATGCTCAGGTTAATTTTATTCTTTATACCACCCCACAAATACTTATTATGAGTGGCAAAGTATAACAGAATATAAAATTTTAGCAATAGATGTGATGATCTTCATATTCCCCTTAGCTAGGAATGAGTTTTTGCAAAACTGATAACCCATTTCCCACTAACCAGCAATTAAGAAATTTTGTCAGTCAAATAATTCAGCATATATCAAAACATGGCAAAAAAGCACCTTTTTTTCTGAATTTGAACCTGTAATCAATCACCTCTAATCTCAAGAAAAAAGAATACATAAAATTCTAAACAATTCCATACACCAGACCTGGCAAAAAATGTTTGTTAGTCCACTGTGTCATATTAACAGCCAGATTCTCCCACCCTTTATGCTGTGAGAAGTTTATTTACAGAATTAAGAGCATCAAAACCCAACTGTATTTAGAAAATTAAAAAAAAAAAAAAAAAGCAGCTGGAATTAAATATATACAGAACTAAAAATTTCAGCTGAAGTATTTCAATTTTTAAATCCTAAGCCAAAAGCAGCTTGAAAGTAGCCAAAAAAATATATATCCAAGACTTAATTGTTGGCATTTTATCAATGACAGTGGAAACACAATCTGGTTCCAGTGCCATGCCATGTTTTTCAGTATACAACTACAGATATGAAAGTCATTAAAATAAGAGTGAATTATAAAACATCAGTGTCCATACCTGTAAAATTAAAAAAAATTGTGTGACAGATGTAATTAAAATTGCATCTATTTTGTCATTGAACAACTACCATTCTTACATTGTATTTTGACAGGTGAAGAAAAAGAAGCTTGCAGGTTGATTAAACAGCAGCCCCGTTTTTGAAGCAGTAGTGCACAATAAATTTATACAAATCGATACAAAGTATTTATGCAGAACACATAGAATCATACAATTGTAGAATGGTTTGTGTTGGAAGGAACCTTAAAGACCATTTGTTTCCAACTCCTCTGCCATGGGCACAAGCATCTTTCACTAGAGCCGGTTGCTCAAAGCCCCATCCAACCTGGTCTTGAACACATTTGGTGTTGGGGCATGTATGTATGTTGTATAATACATACACAATTGTATAAAACTGAAAACACCTACCTCACCAAGTCTTTATATAAAGCTTTAGTAGTTTCTAAGTATGGGTCAACTACATCTTCAAACTGGCAAAGAGTTCCTCCAATGCAAAGATGCTTAAAAAGACAGAATAAGAATTCCTTGCGATCCAATTGACTGAATGAGTCATAATGGTCTGAATCTTCCAGAAGCAAGACCTCATGGAACAAGAAGATAACAAGTCAGATAGATGAACATTTCTTATTTGAGAATATTTATAAACAATGCAACTCTTTTGATGTATGCCACACAGAGTTTACATCCATATAAAATATATGAACTAGGGAGAGAAATAAATAAGTACTTCTCTCTAAATCCTTCTTCCCATGATGAAATTATGTTTCAAATTTATAGATACAATATAAAGCAGAATCAGTGTCAGACTTGTGCCCACAGGACATAAGGGAGGTTTTTTTCAGGAGTCTTTTCACTGGATAATTGCTTGTCATGCTAATGAAACAATCAATAATCTGAAAATAATGTAGCTCTACTTGGAATGTCAATCACTGCCAATTAGTTTGTCTTTGGCAACTTTGCCTACATTTGCTTTTTTACTCAAAGTTTACACAGTAATCTCACCTTTGTAAGGGCTTCCCTAGGTTCACTCAAAAAGATCAAACTCACATCATTCATTACTGCAGACTCTAGTGAGCCTTTACCTGTAGCCTGGGTTAATCAGACATAATGTCTAGCTGCCTCCATGCATCTCACCTGCCTTTTGCTGCAATATGATGTGAACACAGAGGCCTCACTAGTTTAGTCCCAACACTGCACACTGAAAGGGTGGCCAGGAATTGTAAATCAATATGGCTACGAGAGGTTTGACTCACGTCAGCCAAACTAGAGAGGCCAACCCAGACAAACTGGTCAAAACTAGACATGAGCTTACTACCCTGGCCCTCTTTATAACATCATTACACCACCTGAGTAAAAAGGGGTCAGGGCAGCCACTGTTGTTGATGACCACCTCATACGTATCCCAGCTTCCTTCTTGGATGAAGCAAGAGATGTGTCAGGCAGAAAAGCAGCACGGAGCTCTGCAGTGCAGGGCCACCTCTGAGGCCAGCAGACAGTTTGCTGCCCCCTGCAGCCTGCTGTCTGAGACCTCTGACGAACTTCATCTCAAGTTTTTATGAGATTTTGACACTTAATTCTTTCTACCATCTTAGGTTTTATGAGTATGAATCACGTTCATTTCAAAAAAATGTGGATCCTTCAACTTCCAAATGCACACAAACATCCCTTCCAAGGAAAATGGATAGAGAATGAAACTCCAGTTTGTTGTTTTAAATGTTGCTTCTAACTTTCCTACAGCCAATATACTTAATTTTCAAAAAACATTTCACATGTGCCCAACTTAAAAATACTTTGTATTTTTAACTTCTAGACTATAAACCACATCTGAAATTCAAACATAAGCTTGAGTTCTCTCCTTTTCCCAGAACTTTACAAGACAGACCAGTATTTCAGGCCACATCCTGTAACCAGTGTCACTGGTTCAAATACATTGCCTTCAAAGGATTTGCCAACTGCAAATGAGTGTAACTCTATAATTATTAAGTACTTATGTTGATTATATATACAAGGAAGAGCAAAATCCAGTTCTCCCACACTATGCTTTGCTAATGCTAAACAAACACAAGTAAAAAAAAAATTGGTTTAGCTTATGAAGTCAAAAGAAACCCAGTGAAGACAAACACTGATTAAGAATGTGCCACTGTTAGATTCTTTTTCAGAATAATCTGCTCTCTGACACCTTCACTGGAGTATAATAAACAGTTTTTACCTTGAAGATCTGTTGAGTTATATTTAGCCCTTTTCCAGTGTGACACTGAAAAATAATTTCCCTTTTCATAGTTTACTCCCCTTTGTTTCAGTGAAAATACATTAAAATTACTTTTCTTAAATGACTTTCACATACAATCTGGTCAGCACTCCTGGCCTGGAGTGCTTCAGGATGTTGTTATTGAGTACATTCAATTTCACCAACTACATGGAAGGTTGGGTGAACCCACAGCTATGGGTATCATGGGACCTTTCCATTGGCACCACTTCTTTACTCCTTCTAGGCAAATGAGTGGCTGCATCTCACCCCCCTCCAAACCCTCAAGCACTGACTACTTGAGACAAGGATTTATAGAAGAAGGTTTTACCTTTTTCTCTCACCTAAAAAAGGAAAGAGGCCACACCTGGAAAACAGGCATTGCTTTCACACATTCAGGCACTGTGGTGACTCAGTCATTTCTATCACAGAAATGGGCTACAGATACCCATTTTTACCACGGAAAGTATGTAATGTCAGAAAAAAAAAACCAACAAAAAAAACCTGAAAAATGTGTCAATGTATAGAGTACGAAAAATTATAATAAATTATTCATTGCTATACTGACCTTCCTTAATTCATCAGAGATGAGAATATCTTTGTAATAGTAATCGTAACATTTCACAATATCTCCAGTTTCTCTAACAATGCCTTCAGAGTATAGTCGATCAAAAAATGACATGGAAATCTGTGTACAGGGCACCACTGCAGCTTCAATTTTTGTGACTTTGGAACCTGGAATATAGAGGAAAGCTTCACTCCAAGTTTCATGCAATAAATAGGAAAATTTTAATGTACTAAGAGTTTTTCAGTAATTCATAATTCAATACAGTGTGGAAATAATCAATTTCTCTAAATGTTTGTGTGTGGCATATTCTTTTAAAAAATAAAGACCACATAAGTATTACGCAGTCACCCAGTCCCTCAGAAAACAAAGTAAGCTAAGAAAGAAACAAGCATAAAGAAAACACTAAATTAATCTGAATGCTACTTTTCATTAAGACTCATGTATCTGCTCCTGCTGTTGGCAAGAGTATCAACCAAAACAAGTCCAGATGAAACAGCAGGTGAACTCAACATCACATCAGATGAATCACTGAATCACAGAATGTTAGGGGTTGGAAGAGACTTAGAAGATCATCTAGTCCAACCCCACCCCTAAAAAATCATATTCCACAGCTTAAGACTTAAAGAATCTGAGGAGAAATAACAAGTTTGGTGTGATGAAATACGAAAAGTCCTTGAAGTACAAAGTAAAAACCAAAATGAGCACAGCCCTGATGAACTTTTGGTTAAGTATATCTGAACTTTTTCAGAAGTTATTTTGTAATTACTGTAAGATTTGCTATCCGTGTGTTTCAGAAGATGAGAAGGTACTATCATTACTTTTTGTATGAATCTGAAGTGTTATCGCTGTAACAAATAAGTGTAGAGTGCAGAGTACATTTTTCTATACATTTTCTGTGCTCTCAAGTCATGCAAGGCTTGATCACGTTGCTCACAGACATCTAGCACCATTTGAAATGCCCTGCAGTATTTTCCTTATCGAGGTATCAGTCCATAAGGGCACATATCTTCTCTATACACAGTGTTACATCTACAAAGCTGTATGCATGGTGTTGGATAACGTATGGCATCTCAGCATTAGACTTCATGTTTAAGAAGATTTGGATTCAGTCCATTTCCATCTCTTTTCTACAGCTCAAGGGTTCAGGCCAAATGTTTGAACACGTTCTCTACTCATCTCTAGGTTCCCCTGAACACTCCTCAAAGTGTGAGAGAGAGGAGAGCATGAGCACGAGTGAGCATCCATTACAAGGGCAATGTGTCTCAGCAGAGATAATGTTCACATCATTCCAGCTTTCTGTGAGTTAACTCTTTTCTTCTTTGTAGGTTCCCTTCATGGAAGGCTGGTCAACAACATGACAATATCAAAACGCCTTTGACCATACAATTAAAGATAAAATGAAGTTGTCTCCTGAAAAACTGACCTAAAAGATCACTAAAGACTAATATTTATGAAATGTCAAAATTTCACTCAAGGTGACAGTATTTCAGGAACAGAAACATGCCAAAAGGAAGGTATGAACCATGATGCTTCCAAGAGCACCTATAATTTCATTCTGATCCTAATCACAGAATGTTAAGGGTTGGAAAGGACCTAGAGAAGATCATCTAGTCCAACCCCCCTGCCAAAGCAGGATCACCCTAGTCACCCAAGTCAACCAGGAACACATCCAGGCAGGTTTTGAATGTCTCCAGAGAAGGAGACTCCACAACCCCCCTGGGCAGCCCGTTCCAGAGCTCTGTCACCCTCACTGGGAAAAAGTTTTTCCTTGTATTTACCCTAAACCTCTTGTGCTCCAACTTGCACCCATTGCCTGTCACTGGATGATACTGAGAAGAGTCTGGCTCCATCCTCCCTACACTCACCTTTAACATATTTATAGACATTGATGAGGTCCCCCCTCAGTCTCCTCCAGGCTAAAGAGCCCCAGCTCTCTCAGCCTCTCCTCGTAAGGGAGATGCTCCACTCCCTTCATCATCTTGGTGGCCCTGCGCTGGACTCTGTCCAGTAGCTCTTTGTCCCTCTTGAACTGGGGTGCCCAAAACTGGGCACAGTATTCCTGCCTGCTGCTGTGTCAGCCACTCCTCCCAGTTTGGTGTCATCAGCAAACTTGCTGAGGGTGCTCTCTATCCCTTCGTCCAGGTCAGTGATCAATATATTGAATAATATTGGACCCCCCTTGGGGGACCCCACTAGTCACAGGCCTCCAGACAGACTCTGCTCCACTGACCACAACTCTCTGAGATCTGTTCTTTAGCCACTTCCCAATCCACCTCACTGAACTTCTTAAGCTTGGCTGTGAGGATCCCATGGAAGACAGTATCAAAAGTCTTGCTGAAGTCAAGGAATACCACATCCACTGCACTCCCCTCCAATCTTTGTAAGTTTCAGCATAACCTAAAATTTCTTTTTTGATTGACATACCTGAAGAATCCCTTCTTATCATTCTTAACATGCCTTGCCATGTTTCTCTCCAACAATGCCTTGGCGCTCCTGACCTCATCCCTACATAATTGGGCAGTATCCCTATACTCTTCCCAGGATATTTGTCCCTGCTTCCACCGCTTGTGAAGCCCCTTCTTGCTTTTTAGTTTGACTTGCACCTGGGGATCAAGGTCTCTTGCCATCGCTGAAGAGTGTTCTTAAAAATCTGCCAGCTCAGTTCTGCCCCCTTGTCTCTAAGGTCTGTTTTCCAAGGTATCCTATTAACTAACTTCTTGAAGAGCTGTAAGTTTCCTTTTCTGAAGTTCAGGGTACTGACTATGCTTTTTGGCTGAGCTCTGACCCTAAGTAGCATGAATTCTATCAGTTCATGGTCACTGTCACCCAGGCTGCCTCCAATCTTGAGATCCCTAATGAGCTCATTTCCATTGGTAATTACTAGATAAAGTATTGCTTCCCCTATGGTGGGGGTGTCTACTTCCTGCCTCAGGAAGTTGTCATCAAGGCACTCCAGGAACCTCCTGGATTGTCTACTGCTGGCTGTATTACTTTTCCAGCAAATGTCGGGTGGTTGAAGTCTCCCAGCAGGACAAAAGCACTTGAGAAAAAAAAGGCACATTTTGCATTTTCCTAGCTATTGAGCTCAAAGTATAAGAAATTGAGCCATTTGTAGGCCTTCAATTTGTTAGGATTTTATTAGGAGAGTGGGAGGAGAGGAGACACTCTTCTCTGAAACAAAAACTTTCATCACAAAAAAAAAAATAATCAAGAGCTTTGTAATCTATTCAGTAGTTTGGAAAACAAAACTATAAATGGAAAAAATATACTGCAAGATCCATTTGAGAGGTGAGATGTGAAATTGGAGATTCAGAATTTCCTGGAAGAGTGGCCAGTTTTAATAGCGCTGTAAAAGAGAGCAATAAAATAGGAAGAAGAAATGCCTTGACAGCTCTGCAAGTGGAAAACAAAGAGCTAAGAAGTACCTAAGCAGATAAAGTTTCTTATACCAACTAGCTCTGGGATATCTAAAAAGTGCTGCCAATATACTTTTAAATTAACATGTTGCATATCTAGTATGGGCCAGATAAACTCCAGATTAGGTATATTTAGAATTCCTCCAAAGTTTAAGACAGATTTTTACTTCAGGTAAACATCTTGCAACTTACTATGCACAGAACAGTTTACATAAAATATACATAAGTTAAGTTCAGTGCTCTGTACAAAAAAAAAATGGCATTTCAAAAGTAAAAGGTGAAGTTTTATGTTTTATAGGTTCAAATGACATTTAAAATTATTGCAAATGACAACTATCACAGTAGGCTAAGAAACTGATGATTTGATTACTTCCCAGATTTTAAAACCTCATTCCAAAGACAGAAATCATTAGAGCTTCAAGTACATACAGCAACTCCAGAATCTTAGGCAAATACTAAATTCTTATTTACACAAAAAGACAGTAACCTTCTCCCTTTGAAGATAACTTTTCAAGTGTTAATTGACCTTAAGCAGACACAGTGCTGCCTCCCTAAGACTGCTGACAGGTGCAAAGCCAGTGACATGGCCAATAAAAAAATACTATTTACTTTTCATTGCAGCTATTTAAAAATACAATACTCAAGACATACATTCATATGCATTTACTTTTTTCCTTTTGCTGCTTCTATTTTAGAAATATGAGAGCAACAGATGAAAGGAGGGCTTAAAGCACATGATAGAACTATCAGGTACTCTGCCTTACAGCCAGGAAGAAGCAAAAAATATCCCTACTACAAGAGGTGAAAGTGTGTGGTATGAGACCAGTCAATCTGACCACCTAATGTGTCTGCCCAGATGAGACAGACTAGAGAATATCCTTGTGTATTGTTTACAAAAAATGTTACATTTCAAGTAATGTTAAATCTGGAGTCCTTGAGTACTATTGTGGGATTCTACCAGGAATCCCAACACTTGAGGGAACTGAGCAGAGACATATATGTTGCATTCCTTGGGGACCTCATGTTTTATGGCACCTTTTCATCCAAGACATGGAGACATTTTGGTCTGATAATATTAAGGTGAGGATAAAAAGTAGTCAAGAGAAATAATAAATTATATTAGACACAAGAAAAAAATGTAATGAAGACATTTTAGAAAGAGATTTTAGCTAAAGGAGATAGACAAGTAACAGAGAAGAGGTAAATATAAATATGAAGGTGAAATCATGTCCACTGAATTAGAAAGAAAAATAAATTCTTAGTGAGAAGGTAAAAGGAGACCACAGCCTGGAAAAGGATAAAAGGATTATGAAAGTAATTTAATAACATTACTTGTAAAGTAATATTATATTGATGTTTTATGTAATGCTGACATCTTTCTGTTGGTTCGTAAATACTTTCTGCCCAAGTTCCTGGTAAGGAGGAGAGGGAAGGTTTCTAAACAGCCCTAAACAGTTTCTAAACCCTATACATGTTATGCATTCAGAATCCCAGAATCCCAGAATGTTAGGGGTTGGAAGGGACCTAGAAGATCATCTAGTCCAACACCCCTGCCAGAGCACGATCACCTAGACTAAGTCACCCAGGAACAGATCCAGGCGGGTCTTGAATGTCTCCAGAGGAGACGGCTCCACAACCTCCCTGGGCAGCCTGTTCCAGAGCTCTGTCACCCTCACTGTGAAAAAGTTTTTCCTTGTGTTTACCCTAAACCTCTTGTGCTCCAAAAATTCAAAATACTTCCCCACCCTGCAAAAAAACACCCACTAACATTTTTGTTTGCAAGAGAATAAATGCAGTGTTTGAATCAATGTAGATTTTCTCATTTTCTTCAGATTTTCTACAAAGCAAAACAAGCCAATTTCCAGTATTTTCTTTCAAGAACAGGAACTTATTTTTAAAAGTTACTCCACAGTGATAAGTAAATGGTATATTTGGATTAATATATAATCATGTCTGAAGAAGAAAATATCAGAAGATTATTTTTCACCTCCTCCCCTGTTAAGCTAATTCTTACTATATTTTTTTAAACGCACATGAAGACTAAGTACAGAAAAATGTGCCAACATTCCTCACCAAAAATAGGCAAAGAATGGGAAGATGAATTTTTAAAAGCAAATGGAGTATACCAGCTGTTCAGGATTTAGAAAGGGAACTCTTCCAGTCCTCAGAACTAAATACATCACCTCTGTGCTGAGGAAGATTGAGCAGAATCAGGAGCTAAGACAAGATATTTGGCAAGCGACCCTGCACTCTTAACAAGAGGTATGTAACCTACTGACCTTCACTACAGGGCAGGTCATAGGCTAGACACAGAGCCTAAAACAATTCTTACCTACAGCAGGGAAAGGTTTAGCCATGGTCTGAGATATATTTCTTTTCCTTCTGCTTGCCAGAGTGAAAATGAGGTACCTGAAGGGGGAGACTTGAGGTATTTTTTGCATTTGATATATTTCAATTGTTTTAACAGCCAGATACAGTGTTTGGAAAATGGATTTTGCTGACAAAAAGGTGGCAATGTCTCATGTCATTGTATAAAGTGGAGAAGAGCTATGTCAGTTCCAGAGAGTTGAAATGGAAAAGTTAGAAAATTCCCTTTAAATATTTAGACACAGTAAAGTATTTGCAGACACAGCAAAAGAACTGAGGACTTCCCACTACCCCCTTCAAAAATATTCCTATTGAAAACCACTTTGTCAATATCAGAGTTCACATTATACATAAAATCTCATTACATTATCACATGGCATTTCTATAAAATTCCATATGTCATTTATATAATTAAAAAAAACGTTTGAAAGTGGTACCATAAAATCATGTACTACTGGCTCTTGATCTTTCTCCTGTAGTGTCTCATCTCCATCTACTGATATAATCAAGTGTTATAAGCAGTTAATGATATGACAACAAACTAAAAGTCAACTTTATGCCATGATTGTAAGTAGAGCAACCTATCACATGGCTGTTTCTGCATCTAGATCACTTTTGTTTACACACATAATTTTGAAAGCTCATGGCTGTGCTCTATCTAGTCTTCTGCTCTCTCAACTTTAATTTGTGACAGAGCAATAATCTCAGATCTGTCCTAAGAAAGATGGCTGAACTATGGAGTGTCTTCCTCCAAAAATTATCTGAATAAGGTAGTACTATAATTTCACAATTAATACAGCTGATTATGACTGGATGCATAACCAGGTCAACTGGATGTCACAGACCATTTAAAAACTGTTCTAGTAGTTTAGCCTAGATTGATGCAGGAGTTAAAGAAAAAAAAAGTGCAAACTGTGACAATTTAGTAACTAACCAGGTAAGAAAGTTTTCTTCTCATTTAGTAAAATAAGTAACTATTTAAAATATTTCAGACAGGTGAAGATACACTTACATGAACTGTCATAGCTACAAAATGATATGTTAGAGGAAAATAGTTACAATGCAATACGTGTTTAATTTAAGATTAATTTATTTTCAATTTACCCAATGTTGTCCATTCTCCAGAATCTGAGAGCAACTTCAAATTGGAGATGACATTTTGATCATTAAAAAATGCCTGTAATATTCAAATAAGAGTATACAAGTTAATGAAATGAAAGATAAAATCATCATTTATAGTGCCTTGGATAATTTTAAAATTCATTATAAGGATAAAATTAGACTAGACTTTGATCTTTCTGTTTGGGTTCTAAATATCACACCACCAAATACACGTATTTCTAAATTTGTGAGACGAATGTCTTTCATAGAATCATAGAAATGTCTGGGTTGAAAGGGACCTCTAAAGGTCATCTAGTCCAACCCCCGTGCTGAGAGCAGGGACATCTTCAACCAGACCAGATTGCTCAGAGCCTAATGAAGCCCCACCTTGAATGACTCCAGGGATGGGGCCTCAACCACCTCCCTGGGCAACCTATTCCAGTGCTCCACCACTCTCCNTTTCAAGAACAGGAACTTATTTTTAAAAGTTACTCCACAGTGATAAGTAAATGGTATATTTGGATTAATATATAATCATGTCTGAAGAAGAAAATATCAGAAGATTATTTTTCACCTCCTCCCCTGTTAAGCTAATTCTTACTATATTTTTTTAAACGCACATGAAGACTAAGTACAGAAAAATGTGCCAACATTCCTCACCAAAAATAGGCAAAGAATGGGAAGATGAATTTTTAAAAGCAAATGGAGTATACCAGCTGTTCAGGATTTAGAAAGGGAACTCTTCCAGTCCTCAGAACTAAATACATCACCTCTGTGCTGAGGAAGATTGAGCAGAATCAGGAGCTAAGACAAGATATTTGGCAAGCGACCCTGCACTCTTAACAAGAGGTATGTAACCTACTGACCTTCACTACAGGGCAGGTCATAGGCTAGACACAGAGCCTAAAACAATTCTTACCTACAGCAGGGAAAGGTTTAGCCATGGTCTGAGATATATTTCTTTTCCTTCTGCTTGCCAGAGTGAAAATGAGGTACCTGAAGGGGGAGACTTGAGGTATTTTTTGCATTTGATATATTTCAATTGTTTTAACAGCCAGATACAGTGTTTGGAAAATGGATTTTGCTGACAAAAAGGTGGCAATGTCTCATGTCATTGTATAAAGTGGAGAAGAGCTATGTCAGTTCCAGAGAGTTGAAATGGAAAAGTTAGAAAATTCCCTTTAAATATTTAGACACAGTAAAGTATTTGCAGACACAGCAAAAGAACTGAGGACTTCCCACTACCCCCTTCAAAAATATTCCTATTAAAAACCACTTTGTCAATATCAGAGTTCACATTATACATAAAATCTCATTACATTATCACATGGCATTTCTATAAAATTCCATATGTCATTTATATAATTAAAAAAAACGTTTGAAAGTGGTACCATAAAATCATGTACTACTGGCTCTTGATCTTTCTCCTGTAGTGTCTCATCTCCATCTACTGATATAATCAAGTGTTATAAGCAGTTAATGATATGACAACAAACTAAAAGTCAACTTTATGCCATGATTGTAAGTAGAGCAACCTATCACATGGCTGTTTCTGCATCTAGATCACTTTTGTTTACACACATAATTTTGAAAGCTCATGGCTGTGCTCTATCTAGTCTTCTGCTCTCTCAACTTTAATTTGTGACAGAGCAATAATCTCAGATCTGTCCTAAGAAAGATGGCTGAACTATGGAGTGTCTTCCTCCAAAAATTATCTGAATAAGGTAGTACTATAATTTCACAATTAATACAGCTGATTATGACTGGATGCATAACCAGGTCAACTGGATGTCACAGACCATTTAAAAACTGTTCTAGTAGTTTAGCCTAGATTGATGCAGGAGTTAAAGAAAAAAAAAGTGCAAACTGTGACAATTTAGTAACTAACCAGGTAAGAAAGTTTTCTTCTCATTTAGTAAAATAAGTAACTATTTAAAATATTTCAGACAGGTGAAGATACACTTACATGAACTGTCATAGCTACAAAATGATATGTTAGAGGAAAATAGTTACAATGCAATACGTGTTTAATTTAAGATTAATTTATTTTCAATTTACCCAATGTTGTCCATTCTCCAGAATCTGAGAGCAACTTCAAATTGGAGATGACATTTTGATCATTAAAAAATGCCTGTAATATTCAAATAAGAGTATACAAGTTAATGAAATGAAAGATAAAATCATCATTTATAGTGCCTTGGATAATTTTAAAATTCATTATAAGGATAAAATTAGACTAGACTTTGATCTTTCTGTTTGGGTTCTAAATATCACACCACCAAATACACGTATTTCTAAATTTGTGAGACGAATGTCTTTCATNTCCCTTCAGGTACTGGAAGGTGGCTACAAGGTCTCCCCAGAGCCTTCTCTTCTCCAGGCTGAACAATCCCAGGTCCCTCAACCTGTCCTCGTAGGAGAGGTGTTACAGCCCCCAGTCATCTTCATAGCCCTCCTCTGGACTTGCTCCATCATGTCCATGTCCTTCCTTTTCTGAGGGTTCCAGAGCTGGACACAGTACTCCAGGTGAGGTCTGACCATAGCAGAGAGGTAGAATCACCTCTCCTGATCTGCTGGCCACACTTCACCTGATGCAGCCCAGGATGTGATTGGCCTTCTGGGCTGCAAACTCACACTGGCTGCTCATGTCCAGCTTCTCATCCACCAACACCCCCAAGTCCTTTTCTACAGGGCTGTATTCTATCACCTCATCCCCAAGCCTGTATTGATAGTGGGGATTGTTCCAGTCCAGGTGCAGGACCCTTCACTTGCTCTTGTTGAACCTCATGAGGTTCACCTGGGCCCACCTCTCCAGTCTGTCCAGGTCCCTCTGGATGACATCCCATTCCTCTGGTGTATCGACAGCACCACTCAGCTTGGTGTCATCTGTACCCTCGATCCCACTGTCTATATAATTGATAAAAATATTAAACAACACAGGCCCCAGCACAGACCCCTGAGGGACACCACTTGTCACTGCTCTCCATCTGGACATCGAGCCATTGACCACCACCCTCTGGATGCGACCATCCAGCCAATTCCTTATCCACTGAACAGTTCACCCATCAAATCCATATCTCTCCAACTTGCAGAGTAGGATGTTGTGGGGGACCGTGTCAAAGGCCTTGCAGAAATCCAGATAGATCACATCCAAAGGTTGTCCCTTATCCACTGATGCAGTCACTTTGTCATAGTATATTCAAAATATATTCAAGATATCTTCATGTACAGTATTATGGTTTTACAGTAAAGCACTTCTAGTCCAAGAACTCACAAAAAGGCTGTATGAAATACATGGAGATAGAGAAATGGAAGAAGAGATGCATGCAATGTTGTTGAAGTGAAAAATGAAATGCTGATTGTAAAATTTATATTTTGTAAGTAAATTTGAAGCATAGAAAGATGTAGGGAAACACAGGAATTATTAAACAGAGAAGAAATTCATAAATTATTGAAGGGCTGGAGATATTTCACAGTAAGTTCTGAAATGTTCAATCTTATTGATTTATCAATTAAAACAGGCAAAAAAGGAAACATACATAGTAATGTTAGTAGCTAACAAGTTTAAATCATCAGCCAATTAAGAAAACCCATGCTTATGTATATACAGACAAGCAGAATGGATAATCCTGGAAGAAGCTGCTAAGGAAATGATGGATTTTTTCAGTCTCTGCATCACCAAATCTCTTTACCACCTCTATGTCATACAAAGACCTCAGACTATATCATGTAGTGGTCCCTTTGGCCTCAATTAATTCATGGCTACTCAGAGTTCATAATTCCATAGTGACACTTTTACATTTTTTAATTCAAAGGACACAAGCATTGAGAATGTAAATTCATTTTTTGTCAACCATTCATTTGAAATGGTTACTAGTGGGAGAGAAAATACTGGTGTACTTCTGTGTGAATTTCTTTAGAATACAAAGAGGCTGAATATTTTATCCAGGATAACAATATAGACAGAAAACAAATCAATGAGTTTCATGGAGAAACAATGATGTTTCATGGAGAAAAAAAAAAAGTCAACTTAAAATATAAAGGACTTAGAAATACCATAACAAATTCATCCTTCTGATAGGGCCCAAACTGCTGGTCAAAACTGAATGCTTGTGCTGTGATCCTGCCTTGCATGGACCTGAAAAGAAAAACAACAAAAACAACAAAATAACAACAACAAAAAACAAACAAACAAACAAACAAACAAAAGAAACCACCACCAACAAAAAATATTACATTTTCTAAGGACATCCTAGGGACTTATTCAGACTGCCTAAGTACGCGCGCTACCCAAAGTCCTGTTCTGACCAATAATTACACTTTTTTGTTTTCCTTTTCCTTATTCTCCCTTAGAACCGCCTCCCGCTGCTCCCCGAACGGGTGGGGGGAGCAACAACCGCTGGCCAAGTAGCACCAGGGCGACGCTGTGAAACTGGAAGAGCTCTCGGCTAACTCTGGAAGCCGAGGATAAACTCCTTGCTCCTCGGAACACTTCTAAGTGCCTGAAAATACCCAGGAGACTTCCAGTTAAGGGGGTGTGTAGAGATACGGATCCGCCGCCACTTCAGAGCGGGAGGCCCGAGGGCGCGGTGACGGCCCCAGTCCTCAGCTCGGCCCCAGTCCTCAGCTCGGCCCCAGTCCTCAGCTCGGCCCCAGTCCTCAGCTCGGCCAGCCCTCTGCCCTCCCTCCCTCTCTCTCTCTCTCCGCTCAGCGCCTCCCACCACCCACGGTGAAGCGCCGCTCGCAGCGGGCTTCCCCCGTCCTACCATTTGAGAAGTCTGTCCCGGATCTCCCTGTTCTCCAGGCAGGGGAAGGCTTTCTGGGGCAGGGCGCGGAAGGCAAAGCCGGCCCCGCGGCGCTGGTCCCCGGCCGACATCTTCCCGCGCCACCAGCTGCTGAGCGGTTGCCGTGGGAACGCTTCCGCGCGCGGGCTGTGCGCTCCCGCCGCGCTCCAGCCGCGGGGCTCGGCCCCAATCCGCCGGCGTTCCGCCGCCCGGACGGACCGGCCGCCCGGCGCTGCGCGTGGGGGGCCGCGGCTGCCGCGCGTCTAGCAGGATTACCTTGGTTTTTACCCGATCAAACGTAGCCCTTCTCCCCGCTCCCCTCCACCCCCCTCCACGCACTGGGAAGGGAGAGTCTCGCAGGCCAGCAAGCAAAGGCCGGGGATCGCCATCGCTGGTTGCGCCAGTGCCAACCCCAATAACGTACCGCCCAAACGCAGTCACAACCCCAGTAACGTGCCGCCAACGGGAAGGGTGAAAAAGTGCAGTTATCGATAGGAAGCTTTAATGAATCGAAGCTGCTTCTTGCTTCTCAGGGTGTTTGGGAGCAGCAAGACCGTGATTTCAAGTTATTCCCAGTGGAAACATTAAGCACGTCACCGTTTGCAGGAGCTACTTTTGAAACTCCAGTAAAGCAAGAAAAAACTTCCAAAATCTGCGGGATTCCCTGCCCTTTGTGGGAAAAATAGTGAGAATTTAAGTCTACTTATAGCTCCTGCTACTTCCTTTTCCTCCCTCCAAAAACAGCTCTCACTTTTCCTGCAATTCTCCAGATATGTCATTTTCCCATTGATCTGCTGCTCATGCTGAGCAGCTGCCCAGTTTCTAAAAAGTTTGGCATTGGTTTTGTTTGTTTCTAATTGAAAAATAATTAAGATGACTCATATCAGAGTTGCTTAGAACACAGAAGGGAAAGGAGCAGCATGCCATGGTGCCAGGAGCAAAGCTGGAATGGTCAACGTGCACTCCCTTGAGACATCAGCCTCAGAGAGACAACCTACGGATTAACTTGGGGGACATGTTAGTCAAAAAGGCTTGTACCAAAAAAATTCAGAAGAAATGTTTATCATAAACCTGTTAAGAAGCACTGTTTTAACATAGTCTTGGTAGAAGTCATTCTCACTACATACTCATTTTTTTGAGTGCTTACACCAGCAGGCTGCAGTACGGCAGACCAATTGCTGTTTAGCAGCTATGTGACATTTAAGAAACCATTCCCCTGTCTTTTCTCCATTCTGTTTTCTCCAAGTGTTTTCCCACATGCTTCAATTTTTTTTTCCAAAATTTTACTTACAACGAAACAATAACAGAAAATACAGCTATGCTGTTCTTCAAGACATTTACATGGTAGAGACAGTTCAAGAGGGAACAAAGAAAAAGTACTTAGTATTTAAATACTTCCTAATATATAAATACCATCTGAAGAGCAGGCACCTGAAACAAATTACTATAACCTTATTCTCAACATGTCTCCACCCAGCCCAGCACTACCCCATCTGCTAAATTCCTCTTACCACTAATATTACTAGCCAGAGATTAAATAGCCAAAGTGAAAGAACTGGTTTGGGCAGGGCATAGCAACAAGTAATAAAAACATAAATCTTCAATTTCGAGTTGTGCAGATTCAAATGAAGGATTAAAAATAAAAGAGGGAAACTTTAGGTCTTTTGGGGCAAAAAATTCCTGCTGACCTTATCGAGGATTTTCTCTGATTAAAGTATTGAATCAATAAGCTTATGCTTAAATACGGTTGAAATCTAGAGTGTTAAAATGCTTTGTTGAATCAGGAGTAAGGAAATGAGTAAGGACTTCAGGACAGACTCAAGGGGATCAGGACAGGAAGTTCTAAACTATGGAATTAATTTCTTGAATGGTGTGCCATCTACCTATTGTAGCTTTATAATTCAACATTTCCAGTTTTAAGCAGTTTACAATAATAAAAGTTAAACTGGGACTTCCAGTTTAAACACTGACCTCATTATCCTCTGATGTCATTCACAACAGCCTGAAGTAGAAGCTCAGGCACTGTACTCTTTTAAACAAATATTTAACTTGTTTTTTAAAAAGTCAAGGATTTTGTTGTCTTGCAGAATATATTTAGTAGGTGGAAAATATATTTTTCGGCTGCAGAAAAAAATTGGCAGATTATTAAGCAATAGTAGTCTCTCACTTTTGACCAGACTAATTTTCAGCATTGCCTGTTTTTCACGTATTTACTTATATATGATTTTGAAGAGTTTTACAGTCCTGAATAATCTGTGGCATTTAAGCACAAAGCAAACAAACCAGCCTTTCCATAGCAAACAAAAACCAAATTACAGAGGACCAGCCCTGTTGCACCTTCACGAAGTGCATCAGTCTTTAAGGCAAAGGTCAGTTGGTGATGGAGCAGCAGCCCATTCCAGTTGGTGAGGCAGCAAAGAACCTGAACAGCAGCTCCTCCCTCCCTCCTACAGAAAGTCTTTAGCATCTGTGAAGGATAGTTAAGCTGCTTGAATCAGCCATACAGTTGAGGAAAGGTATAATTATGTGTGAAATTACATTCAAGTGTTAAAATATTGAAGAAAAAGTCTGATGGAGAGTAAATTAAAGTCCAAATCCTGCTTCTTGGCCGTAATGAGGACTAGAATTCCCTAGTATGCACCTAGCATGGTAGACTGTGGTGAAGCTCCCTCAAAAGAGGTACAGTGTATCAATGCCCAATTCTAGGCACTTGCACTGATAAAAGACTCAAGTTTCAAGCCTATAAGACAGACAGAAGCAATTTAGAAGCCAATTACAAATATCTCTAAATTAGAAATTAGGAAAAAAAATATGGTATATCTGAATTTAACCTTTTCTTCCCAGATGTTGTCCTCCAGTAACCTAAGATGTGGTTCCTTCTCTGCTGCAGAGCCAGGCTCTGGATCCTTAGGTGAAGGTAGGCACCAACACTTCTGCTTGCAGAGAACTACCAGAGGGTTTCTTTTAAAACACAACCCAACAGCTCATGGTGGCCACCTTCATACCATGTAAGATACTCAACCAAGAAAAGGGAAAATTGGGTTATAACCTCTTTCAGCACGAGGAAGTCCAGGCTCACAGCTTTGACATCTAAAAAGCCTCAAATACTATGGCTGGTGACATGTCCCCTGAGTGAACCTGCCACTTTCCTAGCAAGCTTATTACTGGTTCGAAGTGTAATGGCCCTGCAGAGACTAAGCAACCACTTTTCCCCAGTGATGTGTCTGCCTGTGTTCATGGCCTGCTCTGCTATAACCTTGGGTCAGATGTTAGTGAGAAGACCTGTGTGGGCCTGAACTGTGAATTGCCTCAACAGGAACCTCATCCTCTCGGCTTGGGAGCTGTTTCAGCCCCAGCTGTTGACCTTGCTCCTCACTGGAGCTACGTAAACAGTGTCCCTGTACTTGCCCATGAACACCACCAGTCTGGAACCTGACTTCAGACTCAGTGTGTCTCATAAGTACAGACTGGTGATCTAGACTCATGTTTGAATGTACTCACTGTCACCTGACCAGTTTTGCTGTTCTGGTTGAGGTGCTACAGGACGACCTGTGTCAGGGAAGGCTTTGCCCTACCAGCTTTGTTGTTAGCCTCATCTCCCAGCTCATGTCATCTCACAGAGCAGCACCCTCTTGCTGCTTCCTGACACACCATATGTGGTGGGAGGATGGTTGTGTTTATGCCATATTTGTACAAGTTGCCTGGTTTAGTTTAACCAACTCAGTATATCTGAGTAACTGTTCCATTGGTAACTCCTGCTTCTGAAGTGTGTGTGATATATTGCTCTACACGTGTGCTGCAATGTTATGAGGCTTAATTCAAAAAGTGATGCCCAAATAGATAACTTGAATTAAAAAAAATAAAAATATGTAGAGACAAATAGCAAAGAAAATATTTGAGGCTAAATACCAAAAGTGAATGTAGGAATCAAAGCATTGCAATGCTTAACTTTTATTTGATCCTCATAAAAGAAATGTGAGATCCTGTAGATGGACAATAAGAATTAGAGTAAGGCCCAAGAAACTCAACACAGTGTGTGTGACACCATCCAGGACTGTCTAAGAGGGAAACAAAGAGGATCTATGCACTTAAGTCTCATTTATTTTATAGAACTTGTGTACTCACTGTCTTAAAGCTCTCCTTTGAAAGGTGTGTAAGCACCCATTCTCTGAATCAGATATGGGTTGCTGTTTCTGTGAAACCCATCAGAAAAGGGTTGCTGAGCTGCCATTCATCTTTTTAAGCAATACATGAGTAGTTCATTACTCAAGTAACATCTGAGATGCCCAGTTTCAAATTCACCCTATGCTTTGAGACTTCAGCTCTATTCCCCCTTCTAGGGCCACAGGCTAAAAGCACACAGCTTACCTATGTAGTTTTCATGCACCATTTACACACAAATCTTACTAAGTGTTTGGGTAATTCTATGTCAGAAATTACTTCCCTATGTAGAAAATAACATTTTACTATAGTAGTTGGAGAACATAACTATGAATTTGTCTCTGTAACTTCTTGGTTAGGGCCTGTAGGAGGGAGAGGGCGACTCTGTGGCCCATTCAAATGCCGAACATTACTTTCATCCAGTGACTGTCTGGATAGTATGAAATACTGAAGTAGTCTTGGATTTAGTAATGCAAATTCTTCAGCAATCCTATTTTAAATTATTTTTACTACTTCTGATTGTTTGTTTTTTCATTATTAGCATTATTTGTAGACAGTTGTGTAACCATACTGCAAGATGTTCTATTAGTTACCAAGCCCATTTTTTACATATATGTTGAGAACTACATTTTGCCTGTAAACATTCTTTTGTCTTCATTTATTTCTGATGATCATATCTCTTGTGTTGAAAACAAATTTAAAGTGTAACAGTTCCTCTCTCTTCTGCGTGCATGAGTACAGCAGTTCCAGGCTACAAGACGTGATGGTTTTTTGGGGACAGTGATCAGGGCATTTGTAGGAATGACTGAAGGTCTAGATGCTGGAGGCTTTATTCAGTTGCTTGAACTTGATGTCTGCTTCTATTTAAGATCCCTCAAGGGATTGAAACATCTTCATGGAGCTGTCAGATATGACACAAGACCTAAAGGAAACCTGTGCTCCTCCAGGCAGGTGACTGGATGTCAGGTGAGCATTTCAAATGGCACTATGGGGTTGTATTTCACACTCAGAAACTTAATTTTAGATGTCTCCTTGTAGATGTTTACAGGTCAGCTAAACATCCATTATCATCAGGGGAGATCAAGATCTCAATTATATAGAGAGGTAGGTGCACAAGGTACTTTTCAGATTGCCCCGGATACCCCTTTTCTAGAATGGTAGCTAAAGGCTGAGTTTACTTTAATGATATATCTACCAGCTCCATAAAGGTGATACTCTCTTTTGTTTCAGCTGGAAGTGGTTGATCACATGCAGGCATCTGTGTTGAGTCCTACTACTCAATTAGAGACAAGTTAAAAGCATATCACTAATGTGTACTTCTTGGGTGCTTATTCTGTTACTTATTCACCTTTATATTCCTTGGCTCTCATTCTTACTTATGAGGATTTTATAGGGTTTTGATTTTTGGATTATCGAATACAAAATTCTGCTGGTACTAAAGGCTTTACAGGGAGTGGTACTGCATTTGAGGCATTTATAAAAGGTTTCAGTGAGGAAAAGGAAAACCTTCCTTTCAGAAGGAAATTGTATGGTTATCTCCAGCAGGATATATTCACCAAAAAATATTTTTAGGGTGGATTTGGAGAAATGTATATGTGAAATTAGCAAGCAACAAGCACAGACTTGCCTACAGTAGTGAATTTACACTGAGAAGATAATGTAGCTTGACATGAATGGTTTAAAATTAGGATATTTAGGACCCACGGAGACGCAATTTCTATGCTGCAATGCATTTGAGCTGTTTATGAACACATCCTAGGTATGCAAGCTACCTGTTAATATACTTTGCTTTGAAAAATTTACCTAGTGAAAAATCAGAGTGGTCTCCGCTGCTGTAGAAGTAAAAGGCTATGAAGGGTTAAGTCTAGCTGCATTTTTTTTTTCTCATCAAGAGAATGGGGTTAAGGCAAGGAGGGAAGCTATAAATGTGTAAGATTTGGAATGTAGCACTCTATCTTAACAAGACACCTGTCTTTGATATTAAATTCAGTCTATTTCTTAGGGCTGGCAGGCAAAGCAAGTTCTTTTGCTCTCTTAAAAGCTGGATAAGAGGTCACGTGACTTTTGCTTTAATAAAAATAGCTTTTATTACAAAAGCCAGTTTCCTTTGTCTGCTGTTTATACTGCTTAAACATAGTTTATGAAGCATTACAAAAAAAAGACCCAAATGTTGTCTTCCATTCAGTTTGAATTGTAAATCGTGAATAATTGTGAATCTTAACCTGAGCCATCTGAGAGACTGGCAATCTAAAACCTGAACCAGTCTGGGAGAAACTTCTCTGTTTTCAGATTTGCTTACTAAAATTATGAGGTCTTTTGTTCATTTCTATTTGTTCTTTGACATTTATAAAATTCCTTCTGCTTGGAAGTTTATTTTAAACTATTTAGTCTGTATTCATAGATTCATAGATA